>JBDJHY010843946.1:0-15070 GCA_039654485.1 Withania somnifera | reverse complement strand
GATCATGTAGGCAAAGGAAATTTGAATCGCAATCACTTGGGAAAGAGCGCGATCGCATATAGTAATTTTGCCTGCACTAGATGCAGGCCAAATCTGCATATTTTCAAATTTTTTCTCGGGGGTTCGGGGGTCAAATAGAGTCCACTTTTGATAAAAAAAATATGTTCACAGGATGGAACCAACATTCCGTACCCAACAGAGTCCACAAAACTGATATCCGAGGTCATTTACTCAAAATGACCCCTCAAACCAAAAGGGCCAAAAGTGCATTTTTTAACCAACACCTCAAAAATACAATGACAAATCTAGAAATTATACCAACACCTCCCCTAGGCTAAATTCATAATTACGGAGTTGCTGTAAGTGTCAAAATTCCAATCCGACACTCCGAACATCGAATTACCAGTCAAGCTCCACTTTAGGTTTCAAGCTTAACTTAAATCCACAATTTTGTATAAGTTGCAAATGAAACCTCCAAAACACAAACTTAAGGTCAATCTTGACTTTGATTGGTATTGCGGAGCTAAAGGAACTGTCGAAATTAAATTTTGAGATCGTCTTGAAGGAAATTTGACTTTTGTCAATGAGTACTTAGTTTGAGGCTCAAAAATATGGAATTTGAGATATTTCTCTGAGTCGCCAGGGATTTGAACTGTCAGTCCCAGAAAGTCCTAACTGACTTGGGGTAACTACCGAAATGCTCTAGAATGCAAATAGTCAAATATTTATCATAAATGACCATGAAGGTCATTACACAACGGAATCAACGAAAAGGTGATTTGGGGTCGTATAAGCGAAGAAAGTCCTGAAAAAGCCATAAATGCAGTGGATTTACACCACAGTAATTGTCAGGAACCCAACCTATCGATCTCGGAAAGTCATTAATTACTTGGGAAAGTTACAAGTGTTCTCTAAGTATAAGAGAACCTCTACAACACGAAAACAATCATGAGGGTCATTACATCATGTTTTTCAATGAAGAGAAATTTGGCAAACATTATAAAATCTTCACTTATTTTTTAAACTCAGTGCAGGTCAAGCTAGGACACATAAAATGGGACAGGGGGAGTACAATTTAAAAGGTTCAGCAAGTTAAACTCAGACGAGTAAATTAAATATGTACTAAAAAGTAGACAAGTTTTCAGGGAAAGGGTCAAATTTACGTATCTCACTTTATCCTCCATCATATAATGGGATTATATTTCCCCCTTTCATTGTAGAAATATTTACTTCTATGCTCCATTTAACAAAAATCACAGATCACAATAAATTGCCCATTTTTAAAAATAAAACCCATAAACCCATATATAACACGTCCACCGGACCAAACTTAACAAAAAAAGGACCCAAATCCCCCAGTCTCCCAAATATTCAGATCAGACTCATCTCCTCCATATTTCATATGATTTACTTTTGACTTAAACTACAATAACAACATACTCAGTGTATTCACACAAAAAGGGATATGGATAAAGTAAAGTGTATGTAGCTCACACCACTACCTTAGAGGTGAGGTAGAGATATTATTTCCATTATATCCCCTATCTTATAACAAAACCATGTTCTGTTAAATTAATAAAATAAGAACAAGAACAATATCTAGTGACGAAATGAAAGATAATAGCGGAAACAATATTATCACAAAGTAATACTCATTTTATCTAAAACAATAAACATCTCTAAAACTCTGAATATAAGACACTACAAGCATATACTTCTACTACTAACAAAAATAACAAATAAAAAACACTCCTTCCTACTATCAATGACACACTCCTTCCTACTAACCTTCTACTCTAATTCGTGTCTTCCATATTTTCCTATCAATAATCATGTACTAGATAAGTTGTAATTGCTTCATGTCATGTGTAATCACCTCCTCCCCAATACTTTCTAGGTCTACCTATACCTCAATTGAATCCAACAATAGAAACCTCCCACACCTGTATACTGGGTCATCTATCCCATCCTTGTCACATGCCTGAAGTATCTTAACCTCTCCTTCTACATCTTGTCTTCTATTGAAGTCACTATCACCTTATCTCAAATAACCTCATTTCTAATTCTATCTCTCTTATTAACTCCATACTACTTTATAGAAACTTTTATCAAAACTTCATTAACAATTTAAGGAAATATAAGAAGAAAATACTCCAATTGTACAAATTCCTATGGAGTTGATCCGTTCTCTCTGATAGACCAAATAATCCAAGTAATAATTAAAAGAAAAATGACTAATTCAATTGGATCTCTAAAATTTGAGCCTTCTTAACTTAGTTTAGCAAAAATAAGTAATGAATATTTTAAAACTGTAATTTTTCAACTTCATGATTTTCAAAGTCACTTGCTTCATCTTTCTCTACATTGCTCACATATATTTCCTTAAATATCGACTATGATTAGATCCATTTCTACTTCTGTTACATCTAGTACTGTCTCTATCAATCAAAGTTCTACTAGTGCAACTATCTATATTAATCCAGAAAGTGAGTGTTTCTCCAAATACAAGGATAAAATTTTCTTAAATATTTCAAGTTTAGATGATTTAGATATTTAGGAGATTTGGGTCCTTTTTAGTGAAGTTGCATCAGGGGGTGCATGTAGGTTTATGAGTTTTATTTTTAAAAACAGATAATTCATTATGATCTAAAAAATTTTATTAAATGGAGAGTAAAAGTAAAAACTTTGATGATGGTAGGGAAAAATATAGCCTCATAGTATAACAAAGAATAAAATTTACAATTAAACTAAAATAGAAAGGTAAACTTTATCACTTTTCAGAGATAAAATTTTATTTTTTTCTCTCATAATACAAAACTAGTCTCATTTCTTTGCTTTAATGGGGGTCTAAATCTGAATGACTCAAACTCTTAGGCCATTAAGTGCATTTAGTTTTATTAAGATTGAAGCTCTTAATAGGTCTTAATCATTAAAATTTGATCCAAATTTTTATATCATTAAGAGGTATTCTTGTATGGGATAATATCTACCACCACTTTATACACAATCTCAAGATACCACCACTAATCACATCTGCCACCACCAAAATTGTCAACCACCATTACAGTCATCAACCACAACCACCAACCACCTTTACCATTACAAACTAGCACTGATAATGAACATCACTACCAACCACTATTGTCGGTCATTATCATACGTAACACCTCTATTATTATATTTATATCCAGTGCCAATTCCATCACCACTACTGTCCAATATCTGCTACCAACCAACTCCACCATCACAACTAGCAACACCAACAACCATGACTAACACATTTATTGACTCAACACATTCTTTGACCACCACATGTAACATCGTAGAAATGATCCTAAACCATGTTCAAACTGGACTATAAGAGATTAAAATTTCTCAAATATCTAAAAATTTCTATGTTCATGTTGATTTCTATGAATTGTTAAATGAGTTGACGGACGGCGAATTACATTGGGGACTTTTTTTAGTAACTTTATAAATTTTCCTAGGTGGTCAATGATGGGAATCGGCGGATCGTCTTATGGATTGATGACCCATAATCTTACTCCTTGTTTTGAAGTAGAGAGCATCCTAAAAATTTTAAGGTGAATTAACGAAGTAATTGACAAATAGTCGACTGAGTTGACGACCCGTCAACCTATCTATCAAACTTTTCAAGTGAACCCCTCATTCTAATCTAAGATATCACAGACCAATTGATGGTACATCAACTTAGTTGACAATCTATCAACCCCATAATAGACTTCCCCAATTCAATTTTTGATCCATTTTTTCAGGGTTATTTAGTTGTTTCTTACTCTTTTATGACCTATACTATTCTGTTTTGGAGTTTAGGGATGGAGTATAAATATACAACATTTTTTTCTTTCCCTCATTAGACTTAGAAGTAAACCAACATAGTTTATCTCCAAGCCTCTGCATGCTAGGCTTCAGTAGCAAAACCAAACAGTGGTCTGAAACACTCTACAATTTATGCATGTAGGTCTTCGACAAGGGTTTCTTCTACCATTATGTTGCATTCTCTTTATATTTTAGTTTCAAGTTATGGACTTACACTCTAGGGTTGATCCCATGTGTCTATTTGATGATGAAGTTACTACTCCCAGCATGATCCTTGATAATTAATGTGCTTTACATAATATCTATAGAATGTTGTATGAAGTTGCATGTCTATATGATTTAAAGCAAAAACTTATGATAATATACAGATTGGTTGAGGTTTTTATGTCATGTTTATAAATTATAGTAAAGTTAGGAACTATGGTTAGTATTCATACTTTTGGTTAGTTTTGAAAGGTTAAATCTTGTTTTGTAATGTTGTTGGACTTGTTTATGAAATTACTTGGCTTTGTGAAGTTTTGAGCATACTTTAGTATCAGTCAAATAGTTCATGATGTTAAGGATTTACTAAAACTTAAGTCCAACTCAGACAGTAATGTTTTAAAAGATGTTTTAGTAACCTGAATTATAGGTCCAAATAGAGTATACATGATTAAGAGAAAGAAGAGATTTGGTTTCAAATAGAAAACCTTAAAGCCCAAAATGGTTGAGCCAAATTTTTACTTGGTCAGTTGTTATTTAATATATGTCTCACTAGTCAAAAGTAGGAGCAACTATTAGTTTCATTTTTGGGAGTAGTATTAGCAGCGAGCGAACTCGAGTAAGAAGCCCCGATATCCCAGAAACTACATTCCACCATAGAATGTTATAGCCCAAGAGGCATTGTTCATACCTAACTGGATCCACTTGGAGAAGTATGAGTGGATCTATACCCTTTTCAGGTATAAGGATCCCCACCAACATGGGATTATATGTTGGACTTCGAGGTTTCTCACCCCAATTTTACATGTTAGTTGTAGAAACTCATATTTATGTTCAGTTGTCAGTCAGTATTGTTAGAGTTTAGAAAGTATGTGTCTATTAAGCTTGTATATCTTTGAGGTCAAAAGAATAATCTGAGTTTTATTTCTCCTTTTGAGGGTTGATGTTTTACCAATAATTAATAGATTTACACAAAATTGTTAAATGATGTTGTAGCTCAGAGTCCAAATTGGTTCATGCATTCATAGTTTACTTTCATGTCCTTACTTCAACTTAAGTATATATAAAGTTATATGTTGCATTCTTGAATACTAGTACATTTTATGTGTTGATGCTTACTTTACGCCTGTAATATTAAATAATGTAAATTCAGCTAGTCATACTGCACTCACGATTGACCAGATCCTCTAGTTCCAGAGCTTATTGATTAGTGCTCATTATCCGAAGGCCATAGTTCTTCATAGTTATATTTCATTTATTAGTGGTGCTTTCATACTTAGTAGTTATTCAATACAGTTAGGGGTTGTCCTGCCAGCTTGCTTATTATCATAACCCAAACTCATGTCATGATGGAACCTATAAAATCTCATATGTAGGAGAGCCTATATTATATCCTGAGTGATAATCAATGCAATAAAACCAATAAAATATCCAACCAACAAGAGAAAAGATAAGAAGAGGAACGCTATACATACATACACAAAGTACAAACAACCGCTCAAAACATGGTATCAGTGGCTACAAAAATGTCTACAAAGTTGAATACACAATAATATAACAAAATAACCCAAAAAATCATAAGTACAAGTCTATCCTAAACAAAATAAGGATGGAGCATCTGAAGGTGGAGAAAAGGTCAACTTGTACATTGAGTGCTCACCGTAGTAATTGAATGCTCCGAGGGCTAACCAACATAATCATGTCTTCTCTAATAACTCATATTGGGGTCTACATCATGAAAACGGATGTAGAAGTGTAGTATGAATACCAAACAATAGGTGCCCAGTAGGCATCATAGGCTGACCGGACACAAATAAGATATATATAAGGTAAAAAGCGAGTATAAGTAAAGATTGGTCAATATAAATAATAAGAAGGAAAAATGGAAAAAACCCAATTTACTATCTAAACTATCAGTATTGAAAGTGCAAGAAGGGGTTTGAACTGCAAATTTTTCTTCTCTTCATTGACTGTCACACAGACTCAATCGACTGTTACTTCAATTCTTGAATAACCAATGTAAATTCAGTGCAGAAAGGGAAATGTATACATGATATTTTTATAATGGTTGGGGCTCATTATGAGCTTTAATCCAGTCCTCTTTGGTTGTAAGCGGGTCCACCATTTTTCTCTTTTACAATACAACTGAGTTTATAAATACAATAGTTACACAAATGATTGAGCCTACATAAGAACTCAATTGTCACAATCCTGCTGAGACTACAAAATTACTTGGCATATTCTGTAAATATTACTGAGCCTACATAGGAACTCCGTGTACACTAAAAGATCACCTAAGCCTATAAAAGTACTTAGCCTTATAATTTTTACTAAGCCTACACAAGAACTCTTCATACACTCCTTTGTTTTTTATGTTGTGCATCACTCTAGTTTTTCATATAGGCAGTAAAACACTAAAAATTGCAATACTTGTTAAAAGTAGAGCAAAGAAAGAAACAGTTAAGGACTTATAGAGCATGCATATCATCTTGAAGTCTGGTTCCTTATGTAGATGTGGGATCTAGCCATTGGAACAACCCAAGGGAGTTGATACTTGGAAAGAGTTTGAGATAGTGGAATCTTTCCAAGAATAAGGGAGCGTATGTTGATGACTCTTTTACTTTTCTGGCCATTGATTCTTCGATTGCAACAACCAATGTTTTTTATTCTTTTCTAAGAGAAGTTTATGATTAGTAACTTGTGATCTTTATTTAGTAATTGGTATCTTCCATACAGTACTCTATTATTTCTATGCATTGATTATTTTCTAATGTCAAACAATCCTCTTTCAATATAAGTCAATGAGCATTTTTTACACTGAGTGCCTTGATAAGGATTGGTCTTTAGAAAATAGCTCTTCATCCTTTTTTAGATGGACGCAACTCCTTATCTTCTTGACTTTACTTTACTCATCCATAAGAATTTAATGCAGTATTATTGTCTTACATTGAAATTCTTAACACTAATAATGTCATGCCCTGAGCTCATCCCCTAGGTGGGACTGCATCCTTAGCCACTAAGTTGCCCTACCAGCCTTGGAAGAACCACTTAAATCATGCATAGCTTTACTCATATCACTCAGAGGAAGTAATAACAATAATATCAAAAATGTAATGGGTTCTTCAAAATAATCAATAAATATTCTCAACAACTGAATAGATAAACTTAAGTCTCAAAACGAATACATCTTAGTATGAAAACCTCTACTAGCTAAATATTGGACTACTAGCGCAAGAGGTTACTGGCTAGTCTCTAAAAATGAAATAATAAATAATAAATATAAAGTTCAAGCTCTAGATACACAAAATAAATAACTCCATAGCTTGCCCTCAAATCAAGTGAGGACTCACCAATCTTCTAATTGTCTAGAAATGCAAGTAGTGTCGATCTTCTAATCTTCTAGGAATGCAAGTAGTGCAACCTCGAGCATCCGAATGGTTGGTAATATTTTCATGAGGGTTAACACATACAACAAGAGTAATTTTTTAGATCACATAGTATTTTTTAGGTAGATAGATGTGGTGAAATCTATCCTTGAAAACATGTACTGAGTATGTGAGCAAGTATAAAATAGGCTATATAGTACAATATTAAGTATTATGCAATGTATGAACAGTAAATCACAATTCCATCTCTAACTCAAATAAAAAATTTTAAAATTTATTAAAAAATAATTAAAAAGCTCATATCTCAAGTAAACTCAGCTAACACAACTTAAATCGTCAATTTTTAACAAAACATAAAGACTTAATTAAAAACAAGCTTTCACTTTCTTGTTTTCAAGCTGTCACTTTTACTTCTCTTTTTGGGATTTTCTATAACCAACATACCTCAAGGCATATGCGATGAAGTCCACACATTACCCTATGTGTAGGTGCTCGTAACCTTGTCGAAGGGAAAAGACACCCTCTATAGTGAACCCAACTAGACTACAAGCACACTTACTCGGCCAAAATAATAATGATCCTTATGTTAGGCTACGCAGGTTGGGCTATAAGGTCCTCTTCCCACCCTTGATGTTAATACTCCCCTAAAAATATAATTATTTTCATTAACATTCTCTATCAAGCTTCTTAACTAATGGAAATTCTCTAATGAACCAGTATACCTTCTCGAATTCTTCCTTTTACACTCTTCAATTTAGTCAAAATAGGAAAATATAGTCAAATTATACTCTTCATTAGCTTCTCACTTCACAGCTCATCAATTAAGTATTATCTTCCTCAACTAATCCAAGTTAGCTAAAATAGTCAATTAAGATATGCTTCAAATTCATGATTCAAATCATGTAGAAAGTCAATTATTTATGACACTCCAATGCTCAATTTAAGTTTTAAGAATAACCTTTTAAAACAATCATCAATTCTTACCTCAAAGCTTCTTTCTTTCTTTTACTTCAATTATGAAAATATGTTATCTCATAATTACTTTCATTATTAAATAATAATCATGAAAACTTTATAATTCTAACTCAAATATATCAATTAAATCATTACTTCATGGAATCATAGTCATAGAATTAAACAAGAACCCTAGCATGTTTCTACATCTTTGAAACCTTATTTAGAAAAGGGTTTTAGCGCACAAGGATGAGAAGATTCCTTTTTGAAAGCCCACATCCTGATTAGAAGCAATTTGATGGTGAAAAATAAACTATCCATCTGCTACAATAGTGTTCTTTGAAAAACCCTAGTTCTTGCCTCTTTGGAGAAGTTGGAAGAAGAACCCTTGCTTGATTTGATTTAGACAAAAAGATGAATGAATTTAGGGTTTTGGGTATTTATATTGCTATGTTTAGAATACAAACATCATGGATTTATACAAAACTCAAAGACAATTCCCAAAATAACCCTCATTAAACGTACTGGAAATTCCCCCAGAAGCACATCACGACTTGTGAAGTAGCAACCAATAGCTCGTAAAGTGCACTTCATTGAATCATGAAGAGTGATCAGTTACTGTTTTATGAAAGCCACATCACGAGTCATAGACCATGAGTCATGGTCCTCCACATCACATCTCATGATGTGGATCATATAAAAGGGGTGAATATTGGGTTTCTAAGGTTCAACAGTACGAGTCGGGAGTATGATTTGTGATATGAAAGTGTACGGGTCGTGGTTGGGTCTCGCAGTTCCTTCCCAGCACTTAGGGAAGTTGTTGTTCCAATACCACGACTCATAGTATTAGTCGTACTAATGTCCACCATGACCCATATTGTTGACTTGTACTATGCACTTAGACATTTCACTGCACGGCAGTCATTGGTAAAATACCCTTAATTTTATAGTCTAAACTTAAAATGACATATGGTTTGTTGCATTGGAAACTAAACTCAAAGAACTTTCGTGTGTATAGGTTATAGGACACCTAATTCTTTATATATCAAAATATATGGTTGTTTAAAGTTGTCCCAAGCATGAACTGACATCAAAACTAAGCATATTGAAAGAGCCTTGAACTCAACTTTTCATTATGAGATGTGTAAGACCTTAAATAACCTCAAACACTCATCCCACACCTATATAGGACTTTATCCGCCATAATCAATCTTCAATGTGTTACAAACAAGCTCCCCCTTTTTTGATGGATGACAACAATGATACTTCATCTGATGCTCCCCCTACATCTGTGATTTTCCTGTAGATGCTTTTACAACATATAGATAACAAAAACCATATAGATATACAAATATAGATTTTTATCCCTCTTTGGTATCAATCAAAAGATTATGGGGATATATTAAGTAGATCACATCAGTCATAAAGAATTGTTCATAAATAATTTTGTTTGCAAATACCAAAAACATGAAAATATCAGTCATAATTTCTAAAGAAGTAATATAAATTATCTTAGAAATTGCATCTTTAATGAACTAAATCTGTTGTTTAGTTGATGTAAGTTCATCCATGAGAAATTCTATCTTCTCATACAGGTCAGTCAACTTCTTTTCTAGTCTGGTTAACTTTATCATGGTATCAGAAAATGCAAAAACCAAGTCGTTATTATCAGTAATGGCCTAGTTACTAGAGTAGACAAATCCCATTCCTTTGAGGGAACTAGAGTTATGAAACATAATGACATCAATTTTGGGAGCATTAGTGATATCATCAGGTAGTATTCAAGAATTCAAGATATGGTCAACCCATAGGAAAGATCATAGGATTTGGTGGGTACAATATTCATTCAGTTGATTCTCTAATTGGATATCTTGAACTTGTGTTTCTTTAGCAATACACTAAGTTATGATAATAACTAGAGGCGATAGTTTTGAAAGTGTTCTCCTTGGGGTAGAAGAGTGTTGTAAACAATGTAAGAGATGACACGAAGTTCGAATGATAGATTGTAACTTGATGAAGAATTTCTTTATAGATGGAAACTGCTTTGCCTGATCAAGAGAAACATTTATATCAAATGGACACTCATCTTTGTAACAAATAGTGATACTGGAATAATTCTTTTTGAACATTTGATCAAAAAGAGTTGACAAGAATTTTTCTCCATACACCATTGTTTCAAAGGAATCTTCATCTATTAGAAGAAGATGAACAGACCATCTAGACTGACCCTGATGATGCTGTTACTGGAACTGTTGTTAAACCCCTTACCCATTGTCTAGGTACCACTACATCTACCCTAGTGGCATTGTTTCTTATTATTTCCCCTTTGGGCCTTATGATGATAACCCTCTGTAGGAGCATAGTCCTCTATATCAAGCAATGACTTCCCCTTAGCAACCAACTACTCCACGTCCATGAGGATCTTAAGCATCAAACCCAAATGTAAAGAAGCAAATTAGCTCCTTCTCTTTCAGCATAAGTGCAACACCTTGGCAATAAAACTCTGTAAGTCGAGTTTTGTACTCAATAATAGACTAGAAAACTAGGTTCTAAGTCTTTCTCTTATACTCCACAAAACATACTTAGCCATAAAGACCTCAAAAAACTGCTCCCAGGTCATCGATGGAGATCATGATGGCCTTCTAGGTTAGTGAACCCTCCACCACTACTTAGTTGGACTCTTCATATGATACACTATGAAATAAAACCCGAGGGTATCTATCAATCCGAGGTTATGCGACCTCTCTTCACAATTGTCTAGCAATTCATGTGGATCTTCCCCTGTTGCTTTATAAATCTTGAGGGTGCTAAATATATGAAGTGGTCCCACATCTTCCTTTACTACGGAGTTATCAAGTCAGGCCACCATCAGTAAAGGGGCCACTTGTTCCTGTTATACCTTTGTTAGGATAGACTCTAGGACTAGCTACACTAGTGGTGCCTCTGGAATAGGCTGAATAGGTAGAGCCTCCGCTTATATCAGCACTGGATGAACACACCTTGTGTCACTTCTTGAGATGATGTTTGTGCTCCATCTGAGGGAACTCCGCCAAACATAGACAATATCTATAGTATCATATCCCTCATAGTTGTAGGTGGCAGTTATACTGGCATCTGTAGAGGAGGTGTACCTATAGGTACATGATCTAGTTGAGCGTCTCTCCTTTTATGGTGTAGGGGAGCGTCATCTTAATCGGCAGTGGTGCATGTACATACCATCTGCAAAAAAGTGAACCAAGTAAGTGTTTAGGATCTAAGATAAATTCCACGCACGAGATGAATAAAAAGAGGAATGTTCTCCTAAATCACCCTATATCCTCTCAAAGATAGGATACGGATGTCTATTACTAATCCGCCGGAGTATACTAGATACTTGCTTTTGTGTCAAGGATATTTTCAAACCTAAGATCTGCTACCATTTTGTCACGATCCAAACTGATGGAGACTATAAAATCCCACTTAAAGGAAAGCCTGTCCCACATCCTAGAGCAAAAAGCTACGGGAAAAACCAAAGAAAATAACCAACCAATATGAGAAAAGAGATGAAAGAAAAGAAGAGGAGACGTTGCACATACACATAAAAAGTACCAACAACTAATGAAAACTTGGTAGAAATGGCTAAAGAAGAATCTAGAAAGCTGAATACACAACAATACAACAACGAGAACCCAAAATAGAATAATTACAAGTCTATCTCGAATAAAACAAGGACAGAGAGGCTATAGGTGGAGAAAAGGTAAGCCTGAATGTTGAATGCTCGGCATAGTCTCTGAATGCTCTGAGGGCTAACAAGAATGATCATGTCCTCTCTGATAACTCAAAATAGGATTTACATCACTAAAGAGGATGCAGAAGTATAGTAGGCATCATAGGTCGACCGAGCACAAATAAGACATATAAAAGGAAAAAAGCGAGTATTAGTAAACACAACTCAATATAACTAATAAAAAGTCAGAAATGGTATTGGACTAATTATAGAGCCAAAATGGAGAAAAAAAATTAAATATCTCAAACTATTATTATGTCATCAGCAGGGCTACATGAGATAATCTACTAATAAGACTATGCTAAATATAAGGAAATAAATTATGAAGATAAGCTAAATGCAATAGGCAATGGAAGGACGTACCTGGAGCTCTAGCGTGACAACTAGCTCAAGTAAGTTCAAAAGTGAAGGTACTAGTGCTAAATCGCTATATATGACACAACAAGCATGAAACCAAAGGTACAGTTACAAAGGCAAAGATACATATAGCGTCATTAGTAAGACAGACAAAGCAAAGTAAGCATATAAAATCCCAACTAGGCACCCATTAGACCATAGTGTACATACAAGTAAAAAAAAGCAACCAAAACATGACTGGCTCCCATTAGGCCATAAGGTAAAACTAACCAACTAATAATCCAATTAGATTCCCCTGTAAGCTAGGATGGTACAAACAAGAGAAAACTGAATGCAATCCAAGGGGTGTTGGAAAGTAAATCAAATTACTTACATAAACCCTCCTCAATATGAAATCATAGCGAAAAGGAGCCATGAAAGACATCTCTAGATACCACTAACACTCTATACACCCTTTTCCTAGGCTTCACATAGTGACCCAGGATAGTAGGACCCGTGGAGAGGATAATTTCCCAAATACATTATCATCATAACGAAGTCATTACCATTTTAGTGCCAAAACCTTAAGCTCAGCTTACGATATCTCAAAAAAAATCAAATCATGATCATAGGAACAATATCAATAGTCATTGGTGATAGTTGGAAAATAGAGTCTAATGATATAAGAAAATAGATCCATACTGGTTTGTAGTCATGGAAAGGTAAGTATAGTATATATCCAGGTTTCTTATTTTAGTACAAGTCCAATTATATGAAAATTGCTCCACACCAATGGTGTTGGTCATGAAAAGTACATATAAGTATATGAAATCTCTTTTTAAGTGTAAATCCTTCAAAAGTTCCATTTTTAGTTAATCATTTACTCCTTTCTCAAGTACCAATACGCAGTCATATTCATTTTACCAATTCGCACCATCACATGTTAAAATACATCTTGTTAATCCAATAAAAGTACCCAAAAACATCAATGAATAATCATAATGGGATATAAAGGCAAAAAATGAGCATGGAAATAAAATATAGTATACAACTATCCAACATGTTATCTAGGGCCTGCTATGGACCTAATAAAACAATCCAGGTAAAGGAAACCACAGTCGGCTCGGACGACGAAACTCACCGTATTCTCCATAGTCAACTGGATCTACTATGCACGATCACCGGGTCGCTGATAACCCTGACCTTTATCTGCACCACAAAAAAGGTACAAAAGTGCAACATGAGTACCAAACAAGTACTCAGTAGACATCATCAACTGACGGGGTTAAAATAAAATGTGAGTAATAAAGAGAGAAAGTAAAACGGATCAATAATAATATAGGAATAGTTAAGGAAGCAGTAAAACTAATAGTAAGCGAAGAGTTAGGTATCGAATATACTAATATAGAACTACATGAACTAAACATGATAGATATAGACTACAGAGTCTAAAGTACAAAACCCATAACGAAGTAAGGAAACATACTTGTGCTCTAGCTTAGTCAAACCTCACTAACCATGATACCATGTACGCAAGAACCACGAATAACGATTGAATAGAAAGATACTACTAAATATGAAATAAAAGTAAACACTCAAGAACCTACTGGTGTCCCATACCACCGGTAAGTACAACCAACATAGCATATCCTACCTAGCGGTCTGTCCCGCCGGTAGGAACAAACAGCACAACAAAACCCATCGAGACTCCCCCCTTAAGCCTGGTAAGCACACACCATACCTAACGATATACACAGGGGGTGTAAGAAAGTAAAGTAGAACCATATCAATCTCGTCCACACACCCCCTGTCAATGTCAATAACATCATTGGACACACACCCTCTGTCAGTGTCAATAACAACATCGAACACACACTCCCTGTCAGTGATAATAACAACATCGGACACACACCCCCTGTCAGTGTCAATAACAACATCAAACACACACCCCCTATCAGTGTCATCAACCTCAATGAACACACACCTCCTGCTAGTGTCATTATCAAAATAAGGGCCTAACCTTTTAGTACCAATATCAAAACGAGGGTCTAGCCTTTTAGTGCCAGTAACAGTCTAAATAGTAAATATACAGAGTATTAATATAGTAGAAGAAATAAAATAAATAACAATGAAAATGGAAAATAAACGGAGCCTAGGATCAGTTAAAGGCAACCAGAGAAGAGCTCATCTCACCACACTCATCGTGTAACAAATAAAATGATTTTCAGGGTTAGTGGCCTCCACACGGTGGGTAGAGACCCAGGCATGCAACCCTTCTCTCTCTATGCCCTCTCATGGTCCCCAAGAATAAAACAATGAAGAACAATAGAGAAACGAGGATCAACCTAAATACCCAGCCCATACTGCTAGCCGTGTCACAAGCATAATAATATTAACCCAGTTTAAAATGCACAAATTAAAACCTAGCCTACTGGACGCTGGTGAAAATCTCTGAAGTGCATGCACGGTGGACCTAAAACTTCAACACAATCGATGTCCCCCTAACTATACAAGTTACAAGTTTCGAGATAAAAATATTAATAATAAGACCCATATCTCATGAGCAACAAAGGTCGAAGAGTGCGTC
>JBDJHY010843728.1:0-15071 GCA_039654485.1 Withania somnifera | reverse complement strand
ACAACAATTGGAGAAAATATTTTATCCTAATGTGGGATATGTGTGGGCCCCCATGTGCAGTCATACATGATGGCCAGCACATGAAAGCCCTCAATGTGCGAACCCCCTCTGACGTGCAGCCTCACATCTAGTCTGACATGGAATTTTTTTCAACTTTTTGTTTTCACTTCAATTCTTGATCTAGATTCTTCCTAACAATTGTTTTAATCAACAATCAACCTTTTATTGATTCTAATTTCCAATTATCAATAAGTTATCATCCCTACTTAGAAATTATTAGTTGTAGAGTCTGCTTCTTTCTGTTAACATTTCATTTGTGGATTTCTCATATACTTTTATATTTATTTCTTGTTTCTAGTCCTTTTCTTGTGTGTTTTGTTTGATGAAGCTATTTAAAAAATCACTTCATAACACAGGTAGGGATTGAACCCCATGTGATTTTGTATGTCTAACAAGTGCAACATTGGCCGTGCTAAGGTGTGAGGACTATTAAAAGGTGTGTTCGCTTAAGTAAATTGTATGTTTTTTTTTATATTTTAATAACTAAATGTTTTTTGTGTGTATTAATTGTCTTTATTTAGGTACATTATCAGTGGAGAGTGAATAACATTTAGAGGTGAACTTGAACCTTTCTTGCCTCATGGGAATGTTATCCAAATAGGAACTTAACCAAAGCAGGAACCTATTTCACTTTATGTTAAAGTTAAAGGAAAGTATATATTCCATGATCATTGATGTGCAGAGTAATGAGTGAGCGAACATTTGGTTGAATTTTTGAAACTACGTACAACAAGGAACCTCAAGACCTACGAACTCCAATTGTTCCATTAAAGGGGATAAATGAATGGGACCAATCAAGTACCTATCAAGTTTAGCATCGGCAAATATAAAGATGAAGTCCTTCGTAATGTAGTGCCAATGCTAAAGTGTCACATGTTTCTTGGTAGACCATTGCAAGTTGATGTCAAATATCATAAGGTATATAATAAGTACTTGTGTGTAATTGGAGGACACAAGTTTATTCTTTCACTATTGACACCCTTCAAGTAAGTAGGATTATAGAAAAATGAGGGAACTCCGGGAAGCATGTAAGAAAGAAGAAATTGAGAACGAAAGAAAATAAATGTCACTAGCTCATGTGAAAAAGACTTTGACCAAATGTAAGTCCCCATAGAATTTTCATGTTTGGAAACCATTCTCCAAACTAATACCTAGGAATAATTATGAAATATAGGAAAACTATGTTTTAGACTCAAAATGCAGTTGGGAGTACAGGTTGTACAATCCATAGTTAGGGATATATTGTTGACTAGTGAAAAGTGGCCTTGTAAGGTGATGGGCCAAACCTACAGTCCATGTAATATCCTACGTACCGACCATACTATTAAATCGTGTGTCTAGATCACAAAACTTTAAAGTTTAGATACATCTAGATTATGTGTCGTAGTACAGACTGTAGTAAGAGTACCAAAGCTCGTACTGTAGTCTCTTGGTATTAGTACCGAACCCCAATTCCCAGTTCCATATCATGGTCCAACATATAGATCATACTTATAATACTATGACCCATATTGTCCCTTTGTGATACCAGTCTTATATCCAGTTTTGGGTTCCAGATCACGGTTCAATTTACGAACTGTGGTATCCTCCCTAGAAGTTTTTCAGATCTTTTTAGTGAGGGAATTTTAATCCATTCCTATGCTTCATAGGTCTAATACTATATCTCTTTTTCTCTCACAATAGTATTATAAATACCCATACTTGTCATAATTAATACCTTATATGCTCTCACCTCTCAGACTTAATGAAACTTCTCTTAGATAGGGCTAGGGCTCCTCATATTCAAGTTCAACAACACTAAGGATACTTTCAGATTTTCAATTAGAAACCTTTAGTAATAGGTATATATGTATTCAATGTGGATATTCTTTCACTTTCATTCACAATATAAGTTACAAATTAAGATTTTTGTGGATTCCATGTTTAGGGTTATTACCTCAAAGATATCTCTATGCTCTAAATTCAGTCTTTAATGATACTTTTATGTTCCTAGTTGTGTTTCATGAGTTTTATCATGATTCTACATATATAGAGTAACATCTTGATTCCCTACTTATTCAAGTATGATCTCAATTCTTAGTCATATTTCATGGATGATTCATCCTTTATTGTGGAATTAGTTTTTAATTTATATCCCTTCATGAATATATGATAGTATTCAATTTATTTTGGTTTTAAAGCATGATTTATATGACTTGTTTGGAGTTTCACGATATTTATCACATTCCTCAGTATGTTTTGAACTTTAGAGCATATTCTTAGATATATATCAGTTTTCAGGCTTAAGATAAGAATACACTATATTTCAGGATCGAATTGGTCACAGACTCAAACTACTTTAGTATAGGCTTAAATACTACATATTTTGCTACTCCGGTTCAGTTTTCATGATTAACTATTTCTTAGAGAAGCAATGATCATACTAGATCAGTATAGTATAAGTAGCAATATTTCATTTTTTTGAGTAGTGTCTAAAACTGAGTGGATTAGGGATCATATAACCCTAATCCTAGAACTATGTAGCCATCGTAGGATTTTAGAATGATTAGAATAAGATTATTAGTTTAGTGGATCCAAAGACTTTTTAGTTCCTTACATTTGAAAGTATTAGACCCCCTCTTTTTATTGTGAGGGAAGCACACTAAACTCCTTGAGCCTTACATGATTTTTGTCGATTAAGAAAATCTCCCACTTATGTCTAGCTTTTAGTTTTATTGTGCAGATTTGCATTTTGCATGATTCACTGATTTCATAAAAGTTTAAGTTTATTTTCAATATTATTTGAATGGATAGTTTTAAGGATTTCTTTTACATAAAATTGAGTCATTGTAACATCAGTTTTTAGGATGTAATTTGATGCTTAATTTGACTAAGTTTGTCAGTATTCAGTTCAACTAAGTATTACATATATTTTAGTCTTCTATCTCAATTTTCACATTAGTTTGGTTATCAAATTATTTGTTCTTAATTTTTTACTCATTTTATTAGCTTTATACACTCACATTCTCAATACGTTCTAGAAGTATTGATGTATACTTCTTTTTTACACTCATAGTGTAGATTTAGTTCATCCATCCCACGCTCAAGAATAACCTTGGATCTCCATTCAGCAGGGATTCAGTATCCTCATGGTCTGAGGGATTGATGTCCATACGGAAGTATTTAGATTCATTATTCATTTCATGTTGTACATTTTCAGTACTTTCTTCCATGAGCTAGAGACTTGTTTTAGCCAATAAAAATTAAGTCAATAGAGGCTTTTAGATAAAGGCTGTAATAATAAGCTTTGATTCGAGTATATTGTTTTAATCTAATGTAGATTCTTTTGTCATTTTATATTAAGCTAGCCCATCATGGTTTTTTTATTATTACTTCTTATTCTAGCATTGTAGTATTGCAGATACCAAGGTTTAGGTGAGGGCCCTTCAAGTTTCTCAAAACAATGTCCTATATAGGGTGTAGACTCGGGGACTGAAAAATAAAGTATCAGAGCTCAAGGTTCAGGAGTCCTAGGATTTCTAGCAGCCACGATTAGTAGATTCTCTTTTATAGGTGTTAAATGCACAAAACTTATAAGGCAGAGGCTATCTAAAATTTTATTAATAAATTTCCCTTATTTCATAAATCTAAGTCGTGTTGTGAAGTCTAACTCAAATTTCCTCTAATTCTTTCTCTTTACGTTTGTACAATATGCTTCCCTGAAAGATAGGTATTCAAACCTAGTTTGCATCTAGGGATAACAATAAGGGAAAAATTCCTTAGATGTACTAGAGTCTCCTAGTGCTCAACCTCTGCCTCCAAATAATGACATTATCACAAAAGTAGAGTTCCAGACTTCCCATGAGTTAATAGCTCAAATATTTTTAGCCTAGGTTAGTCACTAACGTTGTTCAGTAGTAGCTCATCAAGGTGCCCCTGATACCTCAAGTCTTCGGGAATTTATCTGACAAAATCTTCTTGAGTTATTTGGATCTAAATTGGGAGAAGTTCCTATGAATTTTATGTAGCAATAAAACTGGATGAAATAAATAATGTTGACCTAACAACATATAAGCTTAAGGATATTGCTAAGATTTTATTTGACCAGTGAAAAAAAGAACAAGGGGTGGATGATGTGCCTGTGGTTTGGGCTATATTCAAGAAATTTTTTTGGGCAGTGCTATTCCAAAGAAAATATGGAAGCTAAGGTTAATGAGTTTATGAACTTGGAGCAAGGATCCATATGGGTGGTAGAAGATGGACTCAATTTCACTTAGTTGTTGAGCTATGCTCTTGACATTGTTATGACATAAGAAGCAGGATGAGTTTGTTCTTTAATAGGCTAACTCCTCACTTGATGAAGGAGGGAAGGGATGCAATGTTAATTGTGAATATGGATATAGCAGGCTCATGGTTCACTTAGAGCAGGTTGAGGAAGATAAAGCAAATATATGGAAAGAGAAATATACTAAGAGGGATAAGAATGGAACTTCTGAGACCAATTACTAGTAGAAATCAGGGGTAGTAAATGGTCCACTTTCTATCTAAAGTCTACAGTGCCTACTTCTTCATTGTTCAGTGCCTCAGCTAAATCATTCAAGTCTCACCATGACTAGAGGAATAAGGAATTAGGTACCATGTGTAAGGGTAAAATTGTAATGGGGGCACACTCAACCTACTTGCAACAAGTATGGAAGGAGTCACACAGGGAAATGCTTTTATAGGTAGAATGATGTCTTAGGTGTGGTCAGACTGATCATAGGTTATGGTATCCCTTAGTTAGGTATGGTACGGGTGGGAATCATACACAACCCACCTCTCTAATAGTTATAGCCAGTAGTCCAACTCCTTAGGGTGCTACTTCTAATGCCTTTGGTGGTATGCAATGGTATTCTTTATGCTCTGGGTTATCATTAGAATTAGAAGGAATCCCCATGTACTATTACTAATATGATGCAAGTTTACTCTTTTTATGTTTTCCCTTATTTGATTCTGTGATGCTTTGTCATTTGTTTTACCTTATGTTGTTGTGAAATTGCAGTAAGTACCAAAATTCTCCTAGAGCCTATTATCGTTACCACCTTATTAGGTGACTCATTTCTAGTAGAAAGAGTGTATAAAAGTTGTACAATTTTAGTCCGTTAGAAATTTACCTCAGTTTATACCATAGAGCTTTACATGATAGATTTTGATGTAAATTTAAGCATAAATTTGTATCACTCATGCTACATTTTAGTCAATTGCAGGACCTATGTGGTTAAGTTTTTGTTCCCAAATAAGATTGTCATAGAATTAAAGGGTAGTCAGTTAGTGCCTAAAGGTTGCTTTATCTATTACCATAGATCCATAAAGATTATCTAAATAGGGTGCATATACTATCTAGTTTGGGTGAAGGATACATAATCTAAAACCATAACTCTCCAGTCAGTCCCATTTGTTTGTGAGTTCCTAGTTGTCTTTCCTGACTATCTACCTAGGGTCCCTATAGACAGGGAGACTTCTTCCACATAGAATAGCCCTATCAGAGCTCAAAGAGCTAACATATCAGCTAAAAGACCTTTTAGACAAAAGTTTCATTAGTCGTAGTATGTCCCTGTCGGGTGCACCAGTATTGTTCATGCATAAAAAGGATTAGTCTCTTAAAATGTGTATTGAATACTTCCAGTTGAACAAGTTCATCCTTAAGAATAAATATCCTATTCCCAAAATTTATGACCTATTCAACCAGCTTCAAGGCACTATCTTCTTCTCTAGATATCAACAACTCACCGTCAATAACATGAAATTTTGAAGGAAACCTTCAAAACATGGTATGGTTATTTCAATTTTTTTAGTCATGGCTCCCACATCTCTATCTTTATCTCTTCTTTCCCTATTGCCAAGATCCTTCCTAAAATGTCACTATTGTCGTGGCGCTGCTGGATGCTTCAGATCATGTTTCTCGTGAAGCTTCTATGGATCTTATGAATAGGTGTTCAAGAAGTACTTGAAAATATTGTTATTATATTCATTGACGATATTCTAGTCTATTATAAGTGTGAGTCAAAACATGAAGACCATTTAATGATTGTCTTTCAGATTCTTCAGGAATGACAACTTTATGCTTAATTTTATTAGTGTATGTTTAGACAGAGGTTAGTTTCTTTCCTAAGCTCTGCGGTTTCTGGTAATGGTATTCAGGTAGATATGCAGAAAATAAATACAATCAAACACTTGACTATGCCTACCTCTTCCTCGGGCATTTAGAGTTTCTAGGGCATAGAAGGTTACTATAGGACGTCCTTTGAAGGTTCCTCCTCTATTGCTGCACCTTTGACCAGGTTATCTCCAAAAAAGATAAACCTTTAATGGTATAATAGTTTTGATAAAAGCTTCAGAACGTTGAAGGATATGTTGACTTTGGCTCCCATATGACCTTGCTAGAAGGTACAGATGGTATTGTAGTTCACATGATTCCTCTCGAGTAGGACTTGATCATGTTTTAATACAAAATGGTTGGGTGGTAGATTATGCATCTAGGAATCTTAAGACTCATGAAGAAAATCACCCCACTCATGACCTTGAGTTAGCAGTAGTTATTTTTTCTCTAAAGATTTGGAAGCAGTAATTGAATAGTACCAGTGTGGATATGTGTATTGATCACAAGACCTTGCAGTATGTACTATTCATTTAAAAAGGTGGTTAGAGCTTCTAAAAGACTATGATATGAGATTGTTGTACCATGCTTGTAAGGAAAATGTAGCAGTGATGCCTTGAGTAGATTGTCTATTAGAAGTGTGACTCATATGGTGGATGAGAAGAAGGAGTTAGTCTGAGATGTGTAGCATATATCTCACTTAAATGCCAATAATGGTATCATTATAGTTCAAAATACTTTAGAATCTTCCTTGGTAGTGGAGGTGAAGGAATAACAAAGTAGTGATCCTGTATTGATGATTAAGTAAGTGGTTTGCTAGGCAGGTTAAGTTTTTATCCCAAAGAAGAGATTGTGTGCTTGTTATCAAGGTTACCTTAACATACTCCCATAGTTCCAAATATTTGATTCATCCCAGTTCTACCAAGATTTACCGAGACCTGAGGGAAATATACTGGTGGAATGGTATGAAGAAGGACATATCATCTTTTAGTATAAATGGAAATATATTGGTGGGATGTAATGAAAGGATATATACTGGCAGAATAGTTGGTAAGTTCCCTAACTATTAGTAGCTAAATGTTGAGCATTAGAAACTCATAGGTATATCCCAATAGTTTGAGATTCCAAGGTTGAAATTTGAAGTGGTGAATATGGACATCATTGAGGGTTTTCCTCAAACTCACGAACAATATGATTCCATTTGGGTAATTGTGGATAGGGTGGCCAAGTTTTTCTGCTTTGTATCTATTAAGACTTCCTATATAACAAAGGATTATTTTAGGGTTTTCATTCAGGAGATCTTCAGATTTTATTTGACCCCTTTGTTCATCATTTTGTATAGAGGTAATCAATTCATCTCTAATTTTTGGAAGTCGTTCTAGAAACGTATGGGTACCCAAGTGCATCTCACTAACACATTGCATCCACTGACTTATGGCCATGTAGATCATACTATTCAGACCTTAGAAAATATGCCAAGAGAATGTTTTCTAGGTTTTAAGGGTAAGTGGGATGATCACTTGGCTTTGTTTGAATTCTCATACAATAACAGTTGAATATGACAACATTCAGATTGCTCCCTATGATGCCATATATGGGAATAGGTGTAGATCTCTTATTGATTGTTTTAGGTGGTGAGGTAGCCTTGATAGGCCTATAACTGGTTCATGATACTATAAAAATGTTTCATATTATTAGGGAAAGTTTGAAGGCAGCGCAGAGTAGGAAAAAGTTGAATGGGGATGTAAAAAGAAGGGATCTTGAGTTTGCAGTTAATGATTGGGTGTTCTTGAAAGTTTTTCACATGAAGGGAGAAATGAGTTTTTGAAGAAACAAAAGATCATTCCTTACTAGATAGACCTATACCAGATCCTAAGAAGAGTAGATAAGGTGACTTATGAGTTAGACTTACTCGTAGAGTTGGCGTCAGCTCATCTTGTATTTCATGTATCCCTAGTAAGGAACTGTATTAGGGATCCATCTCTTTTTGTACCGCTTGATAGTGTAGGTGTAAAGGATAAATTTTCCTATAAGGAATTGCCAATTCAGATTATTGATCTATAGGTCCATAGACTTTGAAATAAAGAGGATAGTTCTGTCAAGGTCCATTGGAGGAATCGGTTAGCAAAAGGTGCAACTTGGGAAGCTGAAGAACACAAAATCGCTAGGTACCCTAATTTGGTTCCTTCTAGTTCTACTTGAGCTTAAGATAAGTTCTCCATGTCCCAACTCATAGTTACTTCTCTCATACCTCATTTTTCTCTATCAATCTATTGTACTTAGATTGATAGAGTATACTTAGTGCTTTTATGTTTCAGTTCAATTAAGGTAAGGTTCATGAATTTCTCCACATTGATTTTATATAGAGTAGTGTCTAGCTTAAGAATTTATCTCAGTACTCAGTCTCCTCAGATCAAGCTTTATTTCCCTCATCTAATCCTTCGTTCGAGGACAAATGATCCCAATGGAAAAATATTGTAAGATCCGGTATACTTTTAATGCTTGGAAACCAATCACTAGATCAGTACTTGGGCATAATTCTAGAATCCAATAATTATTTTTTTAGAAATAGAGTATTGTGGGAGTATGGACCGTACTATCCATAGTATAGATCATACTGTTGACTTATGAAAAGAGGCCCAGCAAGATAAGTTCCAATACTTCCAGTTCTTAGGACAAACCTACTCCCCGTGATATCCTAAGTACAAACTGTACTACTAAACCATGTGTCCACACCTAAAAAATGTCAAGTTTTGGAACCTCTAGATTACGTTCAGTAGTAATCAATAGTAACATTACCACATCTTATATTTTACTCTTGTGGTATTATTATTGAATCCCAACCCCCATTTCTATATCACAGTCTAACATACGAACCTGCCTTATAATGGTAAAGACTATAATATACCTCCGTGATACAAGTCCAGCGGTGAATTTCGAGTTTAAGATCATGTTCAACCTACGAACCATTGTATATATACCAGAAACCATATTGTTGATCATGGTGTCCTCCACGATAGTTTTTAGGGCATTCTAGTCTATTCCTATGCCTCCTAGGTTTAATAGTATGTCATTTTTGATCTCCTAAGTGTAATAAATATCCACACTTAGTCAAATTAAGAACTTCTACTCTCTCACCTCTCAGGCATAAAGAACATTCTCTCAGACAGGGCTAGGGCTTCTCATATTCAAGTTCAACAATCCCAAGGCTACTTTCAGGTCTTAAGTTAGAAACATTCAGTAGCATGTATGTGGGTATTCAATAAGGGTATTCTATCACTCTCATCCCTTAATTATATTTTTTAAGTTATGATTTCCATAGATTCCTTGTTTTTTGGTTCATACCGTGACATTATTTCCATGTTCTAAATTCAATCTTGAATGACGGTCTTTTGTTTGAAGTTAAGTTTCATAAGTTTAATCAGGATTCTCCATGGCTATAGTGTAACATCTAGATAACCTCCTTATTCAAATATGATCTTAGTTCTTAGTCAAGTTTCATGGAAGATTCATCCCTTGTATGGAATTTGTTCATGTTTTATATCCCTTCATGGATTTATTCTAGTATTCAGTTTATTTAAGTTATAAAGCATGATTTAATGACTTATTTAGTGTTTCGAGTATTTGCTAATATTATGCATAAAAGATCAAGTTAGAGGAAATTTATAAAATCCCTCAATATGCTTTGATATTTGGATCACAACCTGAGATACATATAAGTTTTCAGGATTAAGATAAGCATACATAGTATTTTAGGACCAAATTGATAACAAACTTAGACTATTTTAATATGACTAGTACAGTATTATAAAATATTATTTTACCAGTCCAGTTAAGTTTTAATGATTAACTACGGCTTAGACCAGCAATTATCATGACCAGTTAAGTAAAATATAAACGCCAATAGTTTAGTTTTGGGAGTATTATCTAGCACTGTGTAGATTAGGGTTTAGACTATGCCAAGGGAAGAACTATGTTTCCAGCATAGCATTTTACCCTAACTAGGCTCAGATTACCCTGATGGTTATCTAAAAAAACCTATCAACTTGAATCTTAGGTAGAGGTATGGACTGTGTACATTTTACCTTTCTAGACCCCATGTTGTGGAGGAACATACTAGTTATGTTGTTATTATTTATTGTTAAGGATCTATTTATCAGTTTAGTAAATTCACAGAGTTTTTTGGTCTCTTATCTTTAAAATTATTTGACCCCATATTTTCAGTGTGAGGGAAGCACACTGAACTCTATGAGGCTAACATTGTATCTGTAGGTTAGGCGAATCTCTCACTTAGGTCCAACTTTAAGTTTTACTGTATTGATTTGTATGTTGCTTGAGTTACTGATTTCACAGTAGTTTATGTTTATTTTCAGTATTATTCGAAGAGTTTGTTTTAAAGCCTACATTTATAAAAAAGTGAGTAATTGTAACATCAGTTTTAATGATATAATTAGATGCATAACTTTAATTGGTTTGTCACTATACAATTCAACTCAGTATTACATATATTTCACTCTTCTATCTCAATTTTCTCCTATTTAAAGTTTTTAAAGTATTATATATTCTTACTTGTGAACTCAGTTCATTACTTTTAATTGCTCACATACTCATTACATATCAAAAGTATTAACACACACTTTTATCCTACACTCGCAATGAAGATTCAGGTCATTCGTTATCACGAACCGATTTCTCAGTTCATGATGGCACCTATTAACCCACCAGTAGGAGGACCAACCCTGTAGCCCATATCTGTAATGGGAGGATAATATATCAAGAACTGTACTCACAAATGCAATAATTAAGGTAAAGAGAATGTATATAAGATAAGAGAAGATATAGTATAACAGAATCAACAAACCTCCCAGGACCTGGTATTAGAGTATAGACAACTACTAAAGTAAAGAGTACAAAAGTACAACCCAATAAGTACAAGTCCTATCTCTAAAGTACAAAAGAGACAAAATACACAACCCGATGAGATGCAAGACAACACAGAATGTCTGAAGTTTACCCTCCACCTCCATAAGCGATAAAAACCAGGAGGCACAAATAACAACTAAATTAGCGGCGGGTACTAGTACTCAGATTTGCACCAGGGGAACACAAGTGTAGTATGAGTACAATTCACCTAATAAATAAGTAACAAGTAGGATTCCAGGGCACACTAGGAACATATGAAATATAATCACAGTAAATAACAGGAATAGAAATAAATCAGATCATGGAAGCAAATAATACATAATAGAAAGATAGCTACCAAGATAGAAGCATGAAAGCAGATCGTATAGAAGTAATGTTATCTATAACACAGAGAATAACTTAGGAAAGAATAGAAGACCATACCCAGGATCCTTGTTGCAACATAGAGCAGTAACTCAGATAAGGTAGATAGTAAAGGAACTAGGGAAAATGGGTGGTGTATCAGTAACCTTAAGATAAATAAGGGAGAGGTATAATAGGTAGAAAATACACAAGTAAGTCCACAAGTATAGTGATAAGAAGGTAGAGTCTAAAACTATTACTAGAATCACATAAAACAATAAGAGCAGATAAAATCCTTCCATGCCCCTATTAGAATTCAAATTTATCCAGATGTCATCCTAACCCATCTGAAATCTCATATAACCTAAGAGTGCATAGATAAAACAAGAGCGATAAAGTAAACACAAACACATTGATGCGCAGTTCCTGTGTATGCTTCTCCTTCAGTACCCGAAGGATGAATAGAAAGGACCCCTGGAAGAACTACCCCAGAATGACTACTCCACTGTAAACCCCTCCTTCAACATCTCTATCCTTAGAACAGTAGGGTCAATGGAGGTATGCGAACTTCACACAAAAATGCCTAGCTTCAAAATAAGCGCAACATATTGATATTATGGGGCCTCAGAGAGGATTGTATCCTAGAATCTAGTGCCACACTATAGCAGTATTACTGTATAATAAGTCCTAGAAACTTCGTGTCATAAGTCTATATAACCTAGGGGAATAGAGTCCTGAATCCATAGGCGTGAAGTAGTATGAAAAAGATGGCTCACTACCGAAGCGAAGTAAGACTCAAGTGCCATCAATAGTAGTAAATGATAGTACTCGGTGTTAGGGTGTGAAACCTGGTCTAAAGAAAGTTGAAAAGCTAGCACCGAGTGCCCGACCCGAGTATAGAACCTGTAGAAAATCAAATTATGTATCTTTATTATTAGTTAGAAATTCCCATTTATTGTAGTTTGCCCATTTCGTAATTACTATACAAAAACTAGCCTCTAAGGAAAAATAGTTTCAGCTAACAGTGATAAAGGGCCCCAAACCCTAATACACACTCTCAGAAGCTGGAACTCACAGTGTTCATGTTGTATGCATGCTCCAACATAAGAAATATCTACAACTAACCTACTCCTTGCACAGGCTCAACTAAGCTATAGCTAGATGCACTAGACAATAGCCAAAACCAGAGGGAAACACCAAAAATCCAACCCACCCATCATCGTTCTATGATTCCAGAGTCACTCTATGGCTAACACATGACCAATACTAGGTCAAAGGCTTCGTGTTACACTATGCACTGTAAGAAAGAAAAAGATAAAATAGAATAGAAGAAGCAACCAAGGGTCATGGTATCAACCTAGAATTCCCAACCCACGGATCCTATTTAGAGTAATTACATAAGATATGTCATAAGTGTAAGCCTAAGGAGCCTACCTTCCATTCGGCGAATACTGTACTATAGCGCAGGAAGAGCATCCCGACTAATGTAAAACACTATCGAACAACCTTGAAACTAGTAATATATTAGTCTACATATCAAGACTAAGCTAATGGTATTAATTATACTAAATTTCAGACTGGGTCTAAAATAAATCCAAAAACGATCCCACAAGAACTGTTAGCTGGCAAAAATAGATATTGTCGTAGAGTTCTCGGTAATCCCAAGAAGTTAGTATTCAAAAAATGAGCATAATACAAGTTAGTTCTAGTCCTAAAAATGCGTAGAGAAAGAGAGAAATATAGCAAAAATCTTGGCAAATCTAAAAAATGATGAATCGAGGAATTATGTACCAAAATAACAGAGAAGAGACGACTACGAAGTAGATTGTTGTCTATTGCACCACGTATGATCCGCCCAAAACCACTAGAATTAAGAATTAACCAAGAATTAGGAATTTCCATGAATGATGGAAATCACCATTTCCATTAAAATGACAAAGGGATGGAAACTTACCACGGAGGGTGGAGCTAAGAAGAATATACCAACACTTACTATAGTTTTCTAGTAATTCCAGCAACAAAGAGAAGTTCTAGAGTGATAAATAAATGTAAGATAAGATCAAATTATGAGGTGAAGTATATATATTCTAAAACGGGAAGTGTTGCACCTGCGAAAAAAGGGGTCGCAAGTGAGGAGGGTCCCTAGCCACATGCCTTTACAGCTGCTGACATTCCTCCTCAGGGTAGAGGTTGCAAGTGTGACCACAACTTCACAGGTGTGAAGTACTCCGTAGAGACCTATCATTGTAGGTTTGAGTTGGACATAGTGGTGGCTATACCGTAGTTGCGAAAAAATATCACAGGTGCATTTGCACCAACTGATGCCTACACCATAATTCAAACTTGGTTGAAAGTTCCTTTATAAAATTTTTATATGAGTCTGGGGTCCGATAAAAAAAAAAGAATAGTGTATAAACACCTAAAATGACTTTTCGAACTCATTGAACAGTCAAAATATGTATACGAGGTCTTCAGGTGAAATGTTGACCAAGTCAACACTTAGGAAAAAATTGCCTAAATTCCATAACATAACTTGAATCTCACCAGATGCCTTGGTAAGCCAACCAATACTTTTTGTAACCCAAACTTGGTATTCCAAAATTATGGTACAGTTAATTTTGTGATTCAACACTCCCATCATCAAATGTTGACAAAAGTTTAATAGTCAACTACCAACCAACTGTTTTCCTGTCAAAGAAGATAAACTCGCACTGAAAGCTATTAGACTCAGACCAAGGATCCATATAGACTAATTCCACATTCAGGAGCTAACAAAACTCTTAGAATTTGATTCTGAGATCTTCTTGAAGGAATGTTGACTAAAATAAATTAGTATATAAGTAAAGAAAGAAGCAAAGAAGATATACCACAACTGAGCCGCCAGGGAGTCGGACTACCAATATCAATAGGTCATAAATTACCTGTGGAAACTACCAAAATTCTTTAAAATGTAAGGTAACACGAAAATCTCAAAAATAACCATAAGGGTCATTACAACATCCACTACTAAAAAGGACTTTCTTTCCCAAATTAAAGCAAAAGGAGGAGAATGACGGAAAGAATGTATCTAATGGCTCGAAAAGATGCAGATACTGCATACACATATCACCCTTGACCTCTAGTGTGGACTCCTTGAATAGTCGGTGTCTTCATTAGACCTTAATCACTATTATCTCCTTGGATCGGAACCTCTTGACATCTCTGGCTCAAATAGTTATCAACTTCTCAATGAACGACAAACTCTCATCCAACCACACTCTATCCCAGTGAAGCATATGTGACTCATTTGGAATATAGCCTTGCAACATCAAAACATAAAAATTCGTATGAATGGTTGATTACATAGGTGGAAAGGGTAAATGCTAGGCAACATTAGCAACTCTCTCCAATATCTTAAATGGTCCAATATACCTTGGGCTAAGCTGTCCTTCCATACCAAACCTCATATGACCACGCATAGTATATTCCTGCAGAATGACTCACTCATCAACCTAAAATAGACAAAGCTGCGAGGCTGCCCATACTGACCGCTCTCCGACTCAATGCATCCACCACAACATTAGCCATGCCCGGATGATAAAGAATTGAGATATCATAATCCTTCAGCAACTCAATCCATCTCCGCTGTCTA
>JBDJHY010843622.1:0-15072 GCA_039654485.1 Withania somnifera | reverse complement strand
GTTATTAGTGAAAAAGCCTAAGTTGTTGAACTTAGGTAGTGGATGTAGGCAAGGCCGAACCACTATAAATCCTTTGTATTCCTTGTTGTCATTTTCATTCCCTTTTTCATTTCAGCAAAAATTTTCTAAATACCAACACACTATTCAACCCCCCTTCTAGTGTGGTTATGCACTCTAACACATGGTTGGATGAGATTGACACGAGGTTGGTACTGCAGTTATGTGCTTTGTGTATCAATTATTGTGGGTTATTCTTTTTGAATCCATCCGACAAGTCTACTTCTCAGTAGCGTCGGATGTACCCTTTCTATTACAAGTTTACTTATATGTTGAGAACTGATATGGCTGTAAAGGATGCATTCTCGAGTTAGTGGATAATGAGTGATATTTTCCCATGAGTCGTAGCTCAAATCAAGAAGGAGGAACTGCACTCTAATAGATTAGTGATGGCTATTTCATGATAATATAGGGGTTCATTATATGATTATTGTACCTTGTCTTACCCATTTATAATCATTTCCATAAGTCCATTTCTTGGAGCATCAGATGTACCTTTTCTATTGCAGGTGGACTTGTGTGTTGGGGACTGAGTGGAGAAGTAATGGATTGTATGGAGAGGTTATATTTTATTTCTATACATTAGTTATGAGATGGTTATGAATTATAATATTTCTGGTGGTCTAGTCATTTCAAAATCTATTACAAAAGTCCATATCTCGGAAGGGTCGGATATACCCTTTCTATCATGGATGGACTTGTGTGTTAGGGACTGACATGGATTTAGACTTGAATAAAGTTCCTTTACCTTGTCTTATTCCTTTGGAATCCTTTCCATTAGGTCATTATTCAATTGCATCGGATGTATCCTTCTTACCACTGGTGGACTCATGTATTAGGGACTAAGATGGGTTATGATAGACTTCCTTTCCAAGCCTATTGATCAACTTATGGAAATTTTCTACGAGTTATAAGTGAACTCGACTACGGAGGCCTATATTTCGGATTGTCTGACGATAACTTACAGATATTTGATTTATTTTGTTGTTATTGGAGAGATGACTGATAAGGAAATATTGATACCTTATTCTGATGATAGTCCATGAAACTTTGTGCCGTTTATTATCCAATTCTAAAGTATTACTATTGTTTTTTATGAGTAGTTAGTCTATTACTTTTATCCCTTACCCTCAGTATCTATCTTATAAATTGATGGCTATGATATCTTTTGCATCTTGGTGTAATAGGAGGATTATGATCGGGTTTTCAAGGTAGTGGTGCTCGTCCCTCTTTGTTTTAGGGCCATGAGGGAATAATTGTTGAATAGTCGGTATATATTTTTGTACTCACTTCCTTAATTTTCTACACTTGTGTAGGTTCTAGGCCTGGAGCATCTTGATTTTTCTTTCCTCATATCACAATCTAAGGCAATTTATTAAGAGATCTAGAGGTAGTTGCTTGTAGTTCAGCATGCACTGTGGACTTTCACTATCTTATGTTTTTATTTCTATTTTGTTGAGGCTTGAGACATTTATACTATTATAGTATCAAACTTGTATCTATCTATTTAACTAGTTGTATACTATGACTCTAGGTTTTTGATGTTTTATTAGTTAAATTTTGTTTTTTACCATTTATTTTTCTCGCTGACTTATTATTTTCTTCATTTATCCTATATAAATGTTATTAGGATTACTTGTGTAGGTGGTCTAGGACAGGTGCCATCATGACAGGATTTTGGTTTGTGACATAATTAATCTAAACATTCCTGATTTCCCAAGAATAGAGTGAAAGGGTTCATATGATTTTTTATCCTAATAGAGTGATCTCATTCATTCATGCTTAGAGGTTTATTGAGAGGGATGCCTCACTTATTTATGTTTCATTTGAGATACTAGTGTTGATACTCTTCTTTTAGAGTCTGTACCAGTTGCTTGTGAGTTCCCTGATGTCTTGCCTATAGATTTTCCAAGTGTTCCCCTTTATCAGGACATTAATTTTAGTATTTATTTAGAGTCGAGCACTGAAATCTTTTTTATTCCTCTGTACCGTATGTATACAGTAGAATTAAAGGAATTAAAAGAGTATTTATAAGAATGTCTTGTTAAGGGTTTACTAGACTAAGTGTATCACAGTAGGGTTCACCTATTCTATTCATGTAGAAAAGTGATGGGTTAATGGGATATGTATTGACTATAGGCATTTGAATAGGGTTACTATTAAGAATAAGTATCCACTTCCTTGGATATATGATCTATTTGACTAGTTGAGGGGTGACTCGATATTCTCTAAGATTAATTTGAGATATGGTTATTATCAACTGAGGATTAGGGCCTAGGATGTCCTAAAGACAACCTTCAGGACCCTTTATAGTCACTACGAGTTTTTGGTGATATCATTTAGGCTGACTAATTCCCCTGAAGCCTTCATGGAGTTGATGAATAGGGTATTTCATCCTTATCTAGATTATTTTGTTATTATCTATATTGATGACATAATAGTTTATTAGATGATTAAAGTGTACTATATGTAGAACATGAGTATTGTATTCCAGCGGTTAACAGAGGAGAAGTTATATGCTAAATTTCAAAGTGTGAGCTTTGGCTTAGTTATGTCAGTTTCTTCGAGCACCAGTGTCCAAGAAAGGTATTGTGCTCGATCCATCCAAGATCTAGGAAGTTCGTGGTTGGTCTAGGCCTACTTCCCTTATAGAGATTCACAGCTTTGCTGGCTTGGCATGTAATATTCACAGATTTGTTTAGGGATTTTCTTTTATTGCATCTCCTTTGACTCGGTTGTCCCAATAGAATTTTGTATTTCAGTGGTCGGAAGAGTGTGAGGAGAATTTCCAAAGGCTTAAGGCCCTATTTTCTTCAGATCTTGTCTTGACTTTTCCTATAGAGAGTGAACCTTTCACTGTGTTTTGTGATGCTTCTAGAGTCAGTTTGGGTAGAGTCTTGATACATAAATGTAAGTTATAAGTTATGCTTTTAGAAAGTTGAAGACCCATGAGAAAAGTTACCCGACCCATGAGAAACGTTACCTTACCTATGACCTAGAGTTGGCAATCATCATCTTTGTGTTGAAGTTATGGCATCACTATATGAGGTGTTCATAGATCATAGGATCATTTAGTACATCTTCAGTCAGAGGGATCTGAACTTGAGGAAGTGGTGGTATATTGAGTTTATAAAGGATTATGATATGACTATTCTATACCACCTGGAAAGGTTAATATAGTAGCCAATGCTTTGAGAGGGAAACTAGCTAGTATGGGTAATGTTGCTTTGATTCGAGTAGAGGTGCGACCTTCGTCCAGAAATTTTCATAGTCTAGCTAACTGCTTGTTTCTCTTACAGATTTCAAATATTGGTGGTATTATTGATTTTGGTTGAGTCCCACTCTTTCCTTATGGATCAGATTCAAAAAAGCAGTTTAAAGATGAAAAAGTGTGCCATATCACAACAAAAGTGTTAAGGGGAGAGGCAAATGAGGCATTTTTTAACCCAGAGGATGTTTGAAGATTGTTACCAGAATTTACATGCCTAAGATAGGTGACTTTACTAGTTTGATCATGAGAGAGACACATAATTTGAGGTACTCCACATTCGAAGGTAATGAAGATATCATGATTTGAACTAGCACTACTGGTGGTATGGCATAAAGAAGGATATAACGGAGTTTGCGGCTAGATGGTTGAATGGTCAGAGAGTTAAGTTTGAGCACCAGAGGCCTGGTAGAGTATCTTTGAGGATGCATATTTCTACGTGGAAGTGGTAGAGGATTACCTTGGATTTCATAGTGAGTTCACCTTCCTCCAAGGGTGGTTTTGACTCTATTTAAGTGATTGTGTATTTTTGACTAAATTTACCCATTTTATTTCGATCATGTTTGATTAAAAGGCTGAGAAGTTTATAGAGATTTACTTTGTCTAGACTATTTGGTTGCATGGTGTTCCTGTATCTCTCATCTCTGATTGTGGTTCATTGTTCACTTTGCACTTCTGGAGAGCTTTACATCATGGTTTGGGTACTCAATTAGATATGAGTGTAGCTTTTCATCCTCAGACCGATGAATAGTCTGAGAAGACGGTTTAGGTTTTGGAGGATATGCCACAAGCCTCTGTTATTGATTTAGAAGGCCTTTTGGGATAATCACTTAGCATTGACAGAGGTTTCTGATAATACCATCTATTACTCCACAATTCAAATATTGCCTTTTAAGGCTTTATATGATAGGATATGTAGATCTCTGATTGGTTGGTTTGGTGAATTTAAGGTGAGTGCGCTTAATATAGATCTATTTCATGATGCTATCGAGAAGGTTTTGATTATTCATAGTCGACAGTTGAAAGACCAGAGCAGACAAAAGAGTTATTCTGATAGACGGGTACGAGCCTCCGAATCTATGGATGGATCGTGTTTTGTTAAAGCTATCATGTATGAAGGGTGTGATGGGGTTGGTAAAAAGGTCAACCTTCGCCCTGGGTTTATTATACCATTTGAAATTTTGAGACATATCGGGGAGGTAGCATGTGAGTTAGACTTGCCACTTAGTTTATCAGCGGTGTATCTTGCTTTTCATATTTCCATGCTTCTGAAATACATTCCTGACGACTCTCATGTGATTCACTATGAGTCTGTGACTTTGGATCCAAACATAACTTATAAAAAGGATCCTGTGGCTATTCTAGACAAGGGTGTTAAGAAGTTGAGGACTAAGGAAATTTCTTCGGTAAAAGTTCTGTGGAACTATCAGCTAGTTTCAAAGGCTACGTGAGAGATTGAGTCTGATATGTGTGACATATATCCATATCTCTTTGAGGCTTCAAGTACTTCCTATTTAATTATGTTCAAGGGTGAACATGGTTTTTAGTGGATATGATGTAATGATCCTGAAGGTTATTTTAGGCTTTTTCATAAAATTATAGATTTTCCTTTCCTGATAGTTTCCCCGAGGCATAATTTTCCATTTCATGGGATTGATTTTGAAATCAAAGCTAAAATTTAACAGTTTTGAGAAAAATTTAATTTGTAGGCTTTTAGGTTAAATAGTTGACTATAGTCAACATTTGTAATTTCAAGTCTCGAAATGGAATTTTGTAAATTCCACCAGCTCTAAAATGTGGAATTTGGTCTAGGAAGACCTTCTTTTTTAGTTTTAGGATTTCTGTGGTGATTTTATCCCGTTTAAAAAGAAAAAGGTAAGTTTTAAGATCAAAGCTTGACTTTTGTCAATAGCTGATGATTGGACGCTCGTATTTGAATTTCATCATTTTTTGGATTTAAGAAGTCATTTTTTGTCTAGGAGAAGGTTCAAAATATTTTTTGGATGTTCCAATGGTAATTTTTTTTAGCCAATTTTTAAATTATCGACAGTGGAAGATATCGGTTCAGGGAGATATCGGATTCCTATTTTGGTGGTTCCATTGAGTTTGAAACATTGAATTTGGTAGGGGTAGCATATATGGTTTGTGCGCAGGAAGCTATAAGTAATGCAATTATGAATCTCATGGAGAATTGGATCCAGGCTATGAGATACAAAACAAATTTCGAGGGTTCTTTGGAGACTTCCAATGTATTCCTTTTACTGTGATGAGCAGTATCTGGTGCAACCCAGGTTGTTCATTGCGATTGCGTGACCAAGGTTCCTAATCGAATAGGTATGACCCCAAGTCGTGATAATGTAGGCTAGCACAGTGGTCATTGCGATCCCATAGTTTGATCCTCCTGGACATCGACTGCGTAACATGTAGTCATGATTGTATAGAGAACTGAGAACCAGTGCTTTAGGGATTAAAAATCCCTGAATGTGCCATTAATCTCCATTTGCAATTTTTAGACCTTGAGAGCTCATTTAGGGTTTTTCAAAGATTTTTTATTTTATTTTATTTTTTTTGCAAAACTTTTGGATAAATTTCTTAATCATTAAATCTTTGTTATCCATTAAATATTTCACGATTTAACAACAAAATTGATGGATTTCAAAGTGTAAATTTGGAGATTTTAGAGAAAAAATTTGATGATGTATTTTTTAAATTTTGAGGGTCAATTTCTACTCTATTTTTTATAAAATTTCATATTTGTGATCCTTGAAACATGGGAACATGATTTTTAATTAAAATTTCAGAATTTGCCTTGATCCTTGATTTTCACTTTTTTTTTGGGGGGGGGGGAAATTTTGGACCTGATTTCGGAAATATCGATATGAATATCGATGTTTGTACTTTCTAATGCTTATATCATATATGATAAGATTTTGCAGATTTAAAATCTCGTTTCATATTGATGTTTGTGTTTTCTCATACTTGAGATTATGTTCATGAGAGGCCTCTGTTGATTGCTGTGATATTTTTTATAATTATTTTCCCATATAGGTGCCTAGTTGATTTACTTATCATGATTTTTTCCTTTGTCGAGTTCTATTCTCTTGAGTGGATATAGTTGGATTGATATGATTCATTACTTGATGTTATACCTATGAGTGATCTTGTTGGTCTATTACGCATGATTATTACCTTCTTGAGTTATGATATAAAAGGGTAAGACCGATGTGCTATTTCAAGCATTATCATGAGCTAAGTTAAGAAAGAAATATAAAGAGGGTTAAGTTATTAAAGGCGAAGGCTGATATGCAATTTACAACATGGTCATGACATTGATATATAAATCGAAAGGCTGAGGTCTATTTTTAATTTTCGACATGGTCATGATATGGTTATATGGTTACAAGTAAGGACCGATATTTTATTCTTGGTAATACTAGGTTACATTTGTATAAGGATCGAAATACATAGTTACAATAGTACGAATAAGTTTTTCTACAAACTATTCTTTCAAAGCCCCTTACATAAGTCTATATCTCGGCAACGTCGGATGTACCCTTCATATCATGGGTATGCTTGCATGTTGAGAACTAGTATGGGTGCGTGTAAAGGACTATCCAAGTTAGTAGATAACGAGTAGGATTTTTTTATGATTCATGGTTTAACACGGAAAAGAGTACCTACACTCGGATAGACTGGTGAAAGTTACTTAATGATGATGGATTAGTTTGTTAAATGATTTTGATGCCTTGAATTACAAATTTAGAATCCTTCCTACAAGTCAATTCCTCAGCAGTGTCAGATGTACCCTTCCTATTGTGGCTGAACTTGTGTTTTGGGGATTGAGTGAAGCCTTAAATGATGGTACAGACTAGTTATACTTTATGTTTATACATTGGTTTATGAGATGATCACGTATTGGTTTTGAGTTACGGTGTTGATGATGGTCTAGTCATTTATAATGTATCTTATAAGTCTATTTCTCGACAGTGTTGAATGTATCCTTCCTATCATGGGTAGACTTATGTGTTAGGAACTGACATAGACGTATCTTGAGTAGAGTTATTTTACCTTAGCCTATTCCTTTTAGAATTCTATCCACGAGTCCATTATTCAATTGCGTTTAATGTACCCTTTCTACAGCGAGTGACTTATGTATTGAAGATTGAGATGGGTGATTAAGGACTCCCTTTACCAGCCTATTATACAACTAGTGGAAATTCCCCATGAGTTGTAAGTTGTATCTACTAGGGAGGCCTACACTTGGGATAGGCTAAGGGAGATATATAGATACTTGCTATTTATTTTGATTTTAGATATCTTGTGGACCTTAATATCAGTTTTGTCAGATGCCGAATGAGAGGATATGGATACTTTATTATGATAATAGTCCATGGGACTTTGCCGATATTTTATTATATGATCTTAGATTATTACTTTTATTTTCTTTTGAGTAGTTAGATTTATTATTGATGTCCCCTACACCTTGTATTTGTCCTATATACTGCTTGCTATGATATTTTCTACAGGTTGATGTCATAAGAGGATTCTGGTCGAGTTGTCAAGATAGTGGTTTTTGTCACCGCTTTGTTTTAGGCCATCCAGGAATACTTACTGAATACCCATTGTTTATTTTGGTACTCACTTTCTTGATTTTCGACACTCATGTAGGTTTTGAGACTGGAGAAGTTTTATTTGTCTTTCTTCAGATCACAGTCCGAAGCGGTTTATCAAGAGATTCAGTAGTGGCTACTTGTAGTCCGTCATGCACTATGGATTTTCACTATCTTATGTCTTTACTTATGTTTTGTTGAGATTTGGAGACATTGATACCTTTATTGTATCAGACTTTTATTTATCTATTAGCAGTTTGTATGTCGTGACTACAGGTTTTGGGAGGTTTAATAGTTTGATTTTATTTTATACCTTCTCCTCTTCTTGCTGACTCGTTATTTTTTGCATTTACCCATTATATATGTTGTTAGGATTACTTGTCCAGGTGGTTAGGATAGCTTCCACCGCAATTGGATTTTGGGTCATGTGGCATTAAGTTCAAGAGATTGGATCGCTCTCACCACTCATAAAAATCATTAGCTTCTAGCATACTTATTTTATGGGTTTAGGTGGTTCTTACACTCTGTGTGCCAGATCCAAATCAAAACATCCTAAATTGAGAAGGAATTTATCATTTCATTCAGTTAAGTAGTCACCAGAAAACACTGGAAATTAAGCATTTTTATTAATTAAAGCAGTAGGAAAAGACGTTAATCCCATAGAGTACTCATGGTGATCCAGTAGCAGACTACATGCCCATTTCATGTTGTAATACTCTTTACAAAGTAATTTCAAAAAATTTGTGCCAAAGACTGAAGTTTGTTTTACCAAATATTATTTCAGAGAATCAGAATGTTGTTGTTTAGGGTAGAACAATTGCTCAAAATATCTTAATATGTCAGGATTTGGTTAGGATATACAATAAGAAGAACACCACAAAAAGTTGTCTCATCAATATTTATTTGAGGAAAGCTTATGATACTGTAGAATGAGACTTTGTCAAAGAGCTCTTGTATAGATGAATTTTCCCTGTAATTTCATCAAATGGATAATGGAATGTCTAACTACTACCAGGTATTCTATAGAAATTAATGGGGGTACATACGGAAACATTGTAGGGAGGAGAGGATTAAGACAGGGTGATCCTGTCTCTTCATTGTTATTTGTGTTATTTATAAAGTATTTCTCTAGGATTACGAGATGGATGGATAGGCAGCCAGGACTTGAATTCACACTAAATACAAAATCTAGGGTCTGAATCATCTGTATTTTGACGATGACATGCTAATTTTTTGTAAAGGTGAATTTACATCAGTTATTCTACTGCTAGGAGGTCTACATACATTTTTCTTAACATCAAGGTTGAAGAAATAGGCTGCAAAATCGAATATTTTTAGTGCCAATATAGATAAGATAGCGTTGGATGATATATGTGAACTAGCATGGCTTGAGAAAGGAAAGATCCCATTTAGATATATAGGTGTTTCAATCACTTTTTAGAAAATTTCATACATAGATTGTAAGTTGCTACTTGAGAAGATGACTGCTAAAAGTAAGGCTTGGGGGTCTAAACATTTTTCTTATGCTGGTAGAAACCAATTGGTGAATTCTGTGTTGATCCATCTTCATACCTATTGGTCATCAATGTTTATTCTACCAAAGAGGGTGCAAAAGAAAATGAACACTATCAGTAGGTACTTCTTATAGTCAGGCAAAGCTTATACAAATAAACCCCTTCCGATAGATTAGGAGTTTATTTGTAAGCTAAGGAGAGAAGGTGAGTTGAACGTCTTTGACTGCATTGTATGGAATGAAGCATCTATTGTAAGTATAGCGGATGATTTATGGGTCAATTGGATTAAACATATATATTTGAAAGGGACTAATTGGTGGAAATATGATCCTCCTATAGATAATTGTTAGTATTGTAAATGGATATGCAGAATAAAGGATAAATTTGTTGCAGGGTATACAGGTAATGGTTGGCTTAAACCTATCTGTGCCTACACCATTCGAAGCGGATATGAATGGAGAAGTGGGGTAGGTCAGGAGTGGCATTATTGGAGACCATTGTGGAGCAGTGTAAGTAATTCAAATTATTGTTTCATAAGTTGGCTTGCATTGCATAAAAGACTTATCACTAGAGATAGTTAAGGAAAATAGGTGTTAGTCGGACAATGGAATATCTACTCTGTGGTGACTCAATGTATACAATATAACACCTATTCTATGAATGCCATTTTTCAAAAGAATGCATGAAATTATTGTTGAGCTGGGTGGGAATTAATATGTAGGGAAATTTAGCTACCAAGGGTGTGGAAGAAGATAGCAAGAATGGGAAGAAGGAAATTGAGCAGAAGAGTTCTTTGATCCATGGTGGCAGCCAGTATCTATCATATATGGGCAGCACGAAACACGACATTATGGGATTATAATGTACCTAGGCCCCATGTCGTTGTGCAAAAGATTAATATAGAAAGAATGGAAAGAATCCTTCAAAGTACGAAGCAGGGGAAAAATACAAAGATAAAGACTGGGCAGAGAAGCTTATGGTAAGGATGGAAAAAAATAGAAAAAGAAGACAGATTATTATAGAACATGGGATGTGCATAGGTCATTCTTGTTTTTGTTCTTTAATTGTGCTTGTATTTTTGTAATGACCCTCATGGTCATTTATGATAAACATATGATGTTTTACATTCTAAGGTGTTTCGGTAGTTTTCCCAAATCATTTATGACTTGCTGGTACTGGTAATTTGGATCTCTGACGGCTTAGTTGATAAATATCTCAAATTTTTTGTTTTAGAGCCTAAAACTAAGTACTCGTTGATCAAAGTCAACTTTCCTTCAAGACAAGCTCGGAATTAAATTTTTTCAATTTTGTTAGCTCTGGAATGCCAAACAAAGTCAAGATTGACCTTAAGTTTGTGTTTCGGAGTTTTCGTTTGTAATTTATGCCCATTTGTGGGTTTTAGTTAAGTTTAAGGCTTAAAGGAGAGCTTGGGTGGTGTTTTGGTGTTCGGAGTTTCGGAGCAGAATTCTGACACTTCCATAAGCTCAAGAATGTTGATTTTAGGCTAGTGGGGGTGTTGATTCATTTACGGGACTTTTTGTTGAGTTTTCGAGGTGTTGATGGAAACTTCACTAAACTTAAACTTAGGTGTTTACTTGGTCAACATTTATCCAAAACGACCTCTTTCTGATTTCGTTTGTGTTGTTGGGTCCCTAATATCGTTTCGGGTATGTGTGCATAGTTAGTTTGCGTAATTAGACTCCAAATGCATTTTGAGCGGTGATTCAGAGCATTTTCTTCCTCCTAGTTCTGTTGTCAAAACCAACAACTGGTGTAGGATAATTGCCTATCGTGCTCGCGTCATTGTATCATACGATCGCGATTCAATGAGTCACTGTACTTTGCGATCACGAGGCTGGCTCACGCGATCCTGATGAAGCACTGTCCAGCAACTCTACTCAATCGCGTAGGAGATGCACGCTATCATGATAAGCCTTTTACAGTACTCTATACAACGCGTAATAAAGTCACGCGATCGCAATGTATAATTCCCTGTCAGTTATATAAAAAGATTTGGAGGACCCCCATTTTTTATTTCTGCCAAAAATATTAAGTTTCCACACATTCCTGAGCAAAAAACCTCTCCCAAACATCACTCAAAGGCTGAGTTAATTCCCCACATTGTTGCCCTTATATTTCTACGCTTTTTTGGTAAGTTCTTCATTTTAATTCTTAAATTCTTGTTTTCCTCCATTAATGGCCCCAATTGATGAACTCATGCCATAATTCATATATTATTGTGTAATTCTTCATTTTCTGATTATATTTTTTTTCTAATATCTTTAATACATCATAATTACAACGTTTAATCCATAAAAATTGCATCTTTAACCCAGTTATAGTAAAATTTGTCTAGGCTATTTTGGAGCCCTTCCTGTACTCGAATTGTGCTCAATTTTGGAGAATGGGTTCCTGGAAATATTGGGAACCATGTGGCAAAGTTTATTTTCATTTCCGATGAGCGAGCCCCGCAGGACCAATTTAGATCGTTTGTAGGCCCAGTGTAGAATTTATCATAAATTATACTGTTAGACTCGTATTGACATATAGAATACTTTAATGCAAGTTTCAGATCATTTGAAGATTTTTTTTTATATTAGTAGGAGTACTATTCGTGAACTTGCAATGCTTTATCGTCAGACGACATGTAGGCCTTGTGGGGCTATCTCTGGCTTATAGCTTTAATAATTGTACTAAATAGAATCCATGGATTGGGTAGCTAGGTGGATATAATGATCCTGTACCGCTCCTACATCCATTACCTTGTTGGAATGTACTTTGGCATCTGAATTTATATGGTGCCTGTGACTTAGGAGTTGTCTCATGATACCTGTGTAGGGCATAGAAATTGTTATTACATGATCACATATTTATATATACTTGTTGATATGTTATGCATTCATGACACGAGAGTTTAGACCTATGGCTCCGATGAGAGTGCATTGGGGTTGGGTCAGTATCTCCACATGAATATTGAGTCATGTGGCTAGAGGCTAATTTTAACAATAAAGATGGGTAATGACATAAATCAATAAATCGTAATATTCTAATAATAATTAATAATCCTTTTACTATTTTAGACTCGGCGCTACATCGAGCACCCTGTAATAATATTTTCACTTATTTTAGTCCAGGCTTTACATCCTGAAATCGATAAATATCATCTGATTAATAAATACTGAGAATTGAGACCGACTCTGTTCGGTAGTGGTACACCCGCTGGCACTTTTGTCCGTCGTCGTACGACAGTGAGTACAACTTTTTTATACTTATCATATTTGACGATTATGGAGACATTGATGATACAGTTACCTTGAGGATTTTTTGTCTGAGATCCTGTTATGTGATTAGCTAGCGATACATGTCTACTTATACTTGATTCTTATTTGAGTTGCTAGCTTCCCTTGTTGTACTATTTACTTCTGTGACCCCTTTATTATATTATGTTATTTACTTCTTTTATTATTTTTATGTGGCTAGTGGCCCTCAAAGCCTACTGGGTATGGGTTGCTTCTTCATCTTGTACTCATATTACAGTTGTACATGTGCAGATTCGAGTACATGTACTCAACCGTGATTACAGATCGCTGTTCGTGCAGACTACATTCTACTTCAGAGATTCAGGGTGAGCTTGGCGTTCGAATTTACCTACTTCTCTTTGTTATTAGCATTTCTGTTTGATCTCTATGTATTTTTGGAGATACAATTGTATTAAACACTTTGGTTTCTTGTTCTGTACTTAGTGGTTCATATGACACTGATACCGGGTTTTGGGAATTTGTTTGTTTTTATTCGTTTTACTTCTATATTTATTCATCTATTTATTAATACCCTTGTGCTTTACATATTTGATAGAGTATTCTTCTACTTCGGCTTCAGACTATGGGGTTGGTTCTCTTACTAGTGTTATAGTAGGTGCCATCATGATCTGAGAAATCGGGTCATGAAAAATTGGTATCAGAGCCTAGATTCATCGGTGTCAGTGTACAGAAAAATGTCTATTAGTGTCCTGTGGATCGGCATGGAGACGTCTGTTTCTTATCTTTGGGAGGCTATTGATGAGTGGTTAAAACACCACTTATTACATCTAAATGCATAGTTAGATTGCGTGTTTTCTTCATCATTATGTCCATTTCTAACGTTAGTTTGGTAAGTATTTCAGGTAAATGCATATCCTTTGGAAACACCAAGCAAATGAAGCTGAAATGATGAAGTAGAAGAAATAAAGCATCTTCAAGGCAGTGGACATAGGAAAAAGACAAAACGAGAACACTGGAGAAGACGACGGGCAAATTGCCCAAGACGGCGGACCGCCGCCCTAGATGGTGGTCAGCCGCCATCTTCTCCAGTTTTGGATCAAACACTGCCTCCAATGATGGTCCGCCGTCCCAAATGGCGGATATGTAAGTTGATCGCCGTAGCGGATATTTTAAGCTTACAAAAGGCATTTCTTCTACTTCATTTGGAGATATACAACATACCACGTCTTAGACACACCTAGAAGAGCGGATTTGGTCTTAGACTTCTTCACACCTCAAGAAAGGGGAACCACACCACCACTACACATTTGGGTGAAGATTTGGATGACACCATTGATATATTTGTACCCATTTCTTCTCCCCTTGCTTTGTATTGAATATTCTTAGTGTGTAGTTGGTCTTTCTTGTATGAATATTGAACATAGAGATATTTCTATATTTATTCAAGATTGTTGGGTGTTGGTTTTATCTATTGCTTTTATATAAGTTATTTACTTGTTGATTTGTATTTGGGTTTTATAGATCTAAATCATTGTGAGTTTATTGTATCCCAAAAGGAGTAGCTAACCCTAGGTAAATGCTAGGTAATGCCCATTTAGCATTGAATGAGAGTTTTCCTCATTAACGGATTTGAACTAAAGATAGTGAAAATCCTATTGTAGCCAAATTGAGTTGTTCTGCATGTTCTTAGCTTGGTTTGAGAGAAAAAGCGAAGGAAGGTTACTTAGCATTCGAGGGAAGCTAGTAACTCACGTTAATTAGCATCCGAGAGAAGCTAATTGGAACTCAAAGGGTAATCTTTAAACCCATATAAAATCGCTTTAGTATTTAGTTTATTATTATGGATCATTGATAGAATTAAATACCTTAGTGTGTATGCTCTTGACTTGGGTTGTGAACGCCTTTGGTCAAATCTTTGTTTATATTTTATTTATAGATTAGGACACCTCCTTATAATTACAAACCCCCCATTCCGTGTTAGACCATTCGAGTCCGAATAGTTGCGTTTTGGTTTTCCGTTCATACTCAATTGCCTCCATATTGTTCCTTGTGGATTCGACCCCGACTTCATTGGGTAATTATATTTGACAACGACCGCGTACACATTTTGATTGGTTTCAAAGGTGTACTTAAGTGTTATCAAAATGGCATCGTTGTCGGGGAACAATTTGGCATATTGTGTTAGATTGGAAATTAGAGTCAATTATTTTGACTTGGAGTTGTGAATATGTGCTTATATGCATTTATGTTTTTGTTAAGTCTTTTAGTGTAGGTTAGATTTTATTTCTGTTACTTTTCTTTTTCATATGTGTTGAATGGCATCTTGGGTTGAAAATAATGTTGATGGTTGTAGTCCACGTCTT
>JBDJHY010843512.1:0-15073 GCA_039654485.1 Withania somnifera | reverse complement strand
AAATGTATACCCTTTTGAGAAACTCTTGGTACTACATAGGTGGCAAGTGCCTCAATTAGATTATGGCAAGTAGCTTATGTAAATTGGTATCATGACACAATTTTAGAGTTCTCTTTTTCTTTTCTTGGACCCCCAACATGTAGATATGTAGCCTCAAAATTTCATGAGAGCATATTTGGCTTTCAATGCATCCAACACATTATTGTTGAGAAAGATCCTCTCACTTTGTAGTTTCCATTCAATAAACTCTTCCGGATTAATACTCTTTTGAATTTAGAGAGTGTCATCTTGATGGTCCTCAATCTATGATCAATGTCATCCTGATTACCATGCTTATCTCCTCTATCGTCCCATGCTCTATATCCTCTATGGACCCAGTGCCCATTCCCTCTAGCATCCTAAAGACATTCTCCTCGAACCCCATAACTTTGGTCTCAATCAAAGTCATATGCTCTTCTTCCATCCCTAGGTTCTCCATAACTTTCTATCCATCCTGGCCCCCTCACTTCATCAAGATCCACTTCATTATTCAATTAATCATATAAAGGGTTGTGGAATTGATAATCTTGGTAGGGAATTTGTGGGTGGTTTCAGAGAGGTGACATGATGGATCCTTGGATGTTAACAATTGAAATACTATACTAAGAGTCTTGACTTTAGTGGTAGTAATGAATATTGTTATGGTGTTCTTGAGAGGGAATAAAAGCTTGAGGATTTAGATGTGGAGTTACGACTTGGGGGTGTCTTGGGGTATTATGTGGTTGAATAATTGGTTAATATTGGAAAATTTGGATTAGGGTTAAACTTGGAGGGGTCATTCTTTAAAATTTCCCAACGGTAATGGTTGTGGATTTTCCATGCTTCCCTTATCCATATCTTTACCCATCCCTTGAGGTGAGTCCCCTTTCACACATTCCTATACCGTATCCAACCTTTCCTCCATACCTCTAATATTGCAATTCATTTTTGTTCGTCGTCTTATGATCTCCTATAAGTAGCTCGCAAGTTAAGTTGAAGTTTATCCACCTTAGTTTTACATTTAAACCTGTAAAACTAGAAAACAATTAGTAGTAAACTCCTCACAATACTCTTTATGAAACGCTTCCTTACCTCTAAGATTTTTGTAAGATATCTAGAAAAGTTCTCTTCATTGTTTCAAATCAACCGATCTTCTATCCCTTGTGGTAAAATAGATCTTTCTACATACTCAACAAACTAAAATAATGAAGCACTTGAACCAATAATTGACGATGATAGTACAAAATGAGAAAATCTTTGAAATAAATTGGTACTAAAGAAAGTGCCTCAAGGACTAGTGAGAATTAGTATAATTAAGTACTAATTGAACACTAGTTGAGTGTGTATGAGAATGAGAAGAGGAAAATAAAATACTGAGAGTTGATATTACTTGACGTAACCAGATAGGTTGTTGATGGACGAAGAAGGGTGGATGACTCGTCCAAGTGGAGGAGATTCCATCAAAACTTTTGGGTGATTCATCTGATGAAAAATTTGATATTTCGTCCAATAATTGATGACTTTCTCATTGGGTTTCTTCAATCAAAACCTACTATTTAGTGGGACATTTTGGACGACGAATTAGGTTATTATTCTTCCTTGGGGTGACTCTTTATCTTGGGATTCATCTAAATGAAACCTCACTATCTAGTAGGGTGAATTTGGATGGAAGGTGGGAACACCTTTAGGAAGGCTCGTCAAAGGGATTCGCCCAAATCAAAACTGCTACGTCTTGTGATACATTTTCTGAGTTCAAATATAGAGAAGAACGAAATTGAAAATGAAAATGAAAGATATGCACAATTCAATACAAAATCATTAAATAATTGAATTCCAACTCAATGGACATGAGACATCGAATTGATTCACCCAAAAATAAAAGATTCAAATGATCGAATAAGAAAAATGTTCTACGATCAATTAAGTATTAGCCTTCCTTAATCTGCTCAACTATAATCACTAATGAAAACTCTAAATTTCTAGTTAGAGTAAAAGCTAAACTATTCACTCAAAAATACACAACTAAATGTGAAATATTTGTTCATCCAAAGTAAGATTAGTAAAAAATGAAGACCAAGTAGGAATTATATAGATTATGCTAATTACAAATTATTCTCTATCGGAGTCATTTAAAATGTAGCCATATGTTAAAAATTAGCTATGTTTCTCAAATAATGCTTCTTAAGCCATCCGTATCATGGTGGATGGAGCATCTCAAATTCCATGGAGATTCCTCTTCCTTCATCAAGATCCAAACACTATAAATCACACAATGTGGATCTTCAACGGCCTTTGACATATTCTTTTCCTTGAAAAAAAGATTGGATTTGTTGGAGATCCCAAGCTTGACTCCTCTTAAAAGGCCTTGATGGCATGATAGTTTCCCGGACGTTATCCTCCTCCACTTCATGTAAAGGTTTCATCCTCAAATCTAAAGATTTTTCATCTTCTTCAGAATCGAGATAAATCATCAATATTGAAAACATTATAAACATTCTTCTTACTCAGTTGGTTCACTTTGTAAGCATTATCATTAATTCTCTCAAGCACTTTAAGTGGCCCATTTCCTATTGGGATTAGCTTCCCTTTTTGAACTTGTGGAAATCTCTCTTTTCGAAATTGAACTCAAACCAAATATTCGGGTTTGAAAGTCTTTCTTTCCCCTTGTTTATGCCTTAAGGTCATCTTGTGGACACTCCATTCCATGGTTTGTCTTGCCTTTGCATGAATCGTCATCTTCTCATTGACCCTTTTCTTGTCATCTAAATTAACATCATCAAATCAAGAGAAGGGGGTTAAGGTAACAGGAATCAAAGGATTAAAATCATAAAATACCTCAAACGGGTCTTGCCAATGGATATATGTAAGGATCAATTATGATAAAATTTCACTAAGGGTAAATGATCCTCAGAAAGAAGTTGGGGTATACTTACCATACATCTAAGCATACTACCAAGTGTCCTATTTATGACTTTGGTTTGTCAATCAGTTTGGGGGTGACAAGAGGTAGAAAATTAGAGCTTTGTACAAAGCAAGCCCATAGGGTCTTCCAAAAATGACTAACAAACTTGGAATCCCTTTCACTAAAAATAGTTTGAGGGTCTCCATGGAATCTAAGAAAAATATGGAAAAACAAGGTAGCAACATGCGAAGCATCGTCATTCTTATGCGATGTAATGAAATGAACCATTTTATAAAACTATCCATAAGCATGAATATATTTTTATGTACCCCTCTAGTCCTAGGGACCCAATATGAAATCCATAGATATGTCCACCCACACATCAATAAGAATAGGGAGAGGAGTGTACATACCTTAAGAATGCACCTTGGCCTTGCATTCCTTGCAAATGAGAATTTGGTCACAAAGCCCCTCTATGTAATTCTTCATGTTGGGACAATAGAATTGATCATTATGGAGAACAAGTCTTTTGTCTCTTAAAAAATATTCAATCAAACCACCGCAATGAGATTCAGTGGCTATTAACCCTCTCCTTGAACTCATGGGAACACATACCCTACCCTCCTTGAATGTGAACCCATCAAGATATTAGAATCTATCAACTCAGAAACCTTTGCCGAATTCCTCAACCACAGCTTTGAAATCAGGGTCTTAGAATAGAAATCCTTTAACCTATCAAATCCCCACATTCCTGAAGTCATCACATGCACTAATAGAAATTTCCTTGACAAGGCATCAGCTACTACATTCTCCTTCCAACTTTTGTAATGAATGATATATGTGAAGGTCTCAATGAATTCAACCCATTTAGAATGTATCTTGTTGAGCCTATATTTCCCCTTCAAGAGTTTTAAGGGCTCGTGATTTGTCCTTATGACAAACTCCTTGTGCCACAAATAGTTTTGTCAATGTGCCAATACTCTAAATAGTGCATATAACTCCTTGTCATATGTGCAGTAATTCAATGAAGCTTCTTTCTCTCTTTCACTAAAGTAATCCAATATCTTAACTTCATGTATGACCACACCACTAGTACCAACTCCGAATGCATCACATTAAAATTTAAATGCCTTATAAAAATTCCAAAATTTGTAGTAATGGAGATGGACTCTGCCTACCATTCAAGGTTTAGATGGATACTTCTTGTGCTTTTCCCCAAATAAATAGGGCATCCTCTTTTATAATCCTGATCAATGGACAAGCGATTGAGCCAAAGTCTTTCACAAATCACCAATAGAAGCTAGTCAAACCATGGAAGCTTCAAATCTCAAAGGCATTATTGAGGTTGTCCATGACTTGATGGCCTTAAATATTTTCTTAATCGACTTCAACTCCTTGATAACTCTGTATAAAAAAAGAAAGACAACCTTGTCTACCATAAATGATTATTTACTGAGATTATCATAGAGCTTTTCCTTCACCAATATGTCTAACACTTGTTTCAAGTTGGACACATCTTCTTTAATTGAAAGTGTATAATGTATGTCATCGAAACTAATTATGACACAATTTTTTATCAATGGCTTCAAGATATGATTAATGAGTCTTATGAAGATTCTTGGTGCATTGGTCAAGCAAAAAAGCATGAACTTCCACTTATACAGTCCATATTATTTTCTTGAATGCAGTCTTCCACTCATCACTCAGTTTTATCTGTATTTGGTGGTAGCCACTCCTCATGTCGTTCTTTCAGAAAACATATAACCAATATAGCTCATCCAACTTATTATAAACCTTTGGGATAGGGTATCGATACTTCATCGATATTTGCTCATGGCCCTACAATCCATACACATCCTTCTAGTGTCATCCTTCTTTGGTACAAGGATTATCAGTACGACACATAGACTTATGCTCTCATTTATAGGTCCCTTCCTATAAAGCTCCTCTACTTGCTTTTGTAATTGTTTTGTTTCCTTCCGATTGCTTCAATATGATAGCTGTTTTGGAATTTGAGATTCGAGCGTAAAACTAATTTGGTGTTCAATTCCCCTCAAGGGTGGTAACCCTTTGGGCATTTCCTATGAAAATAAATCTTTGTATCCCTTCAAAAGAGAAGAAATGACACTAGGTAAAGTGTTTCAATCCGTTACCTTCTGTATTTCCTTCCCTATCTTGGTTATAATGCAATGAATAGTTTTTGTTGATGAGGCACACTAGAAAGCCTCCATTATCACCTTTATTGAGGTATTATTTTTCTTGGCTATCATGCCTTTCTTTCATTTCATCTTAGATAAGCTATCTCCCTTATCCTTCTTACTAGTGGGAGACTTGGTTTCATTCTCCTCTCCTTCTATCTTGCCACTCTCTCTAAGTTCCTTCATCATGTTTTTGTCTTGACTTACTTGGTAGGGAGTCAATGGTAAATGCATATTCTTTTCATCATTTATCACAAAAGAATACTTGTTGGTTTAGCCTTGATAAGTGAAATCCCTATCAAATTGCCAAAGTTTTCCCAATAGAACATGAAAAGCTAACATCGGCACCACATCACACTAGATATCATCATGGTATTTTCCAATGCTAAATTTGGTCGTAGCTTGCTGCAGAACCTTCATCCTACCTCTATCATAGAGTTTTTGTAGCTTGTTGGGACTTGGATTTTTTGTAATGGGGAATTGCAACCGTTTCACCAATGATTGACTTACCACTTTGGTGCAACTTCTGCTACAATGATAAATGCACATACCTTATACAAGATTTTGCACCTTGCATGGTACAAGTTTTCTTGTTGATCACGTTCCTCCTTAGCAAGTGCTCCCATTATCCGCCTTAGTGCACAAGATAGGTTATCATTAACCTTTAGCTTATCTTCATCCTTTGGAGTTAATTCAACCCTCTTCATGAGGAAAGAAAAATTAACCCTCTCTTCAATTATTTCACCATTATCATTCATGGGTTCCCTCTCATCCTCACTTTTTCCTTCTTCATTTTCTCTATCTTCCTCACAGTCATATTCATCCTGTAATTGATACCCTCCATTAAATGCAACAATTGTTCTTTTGTTTGGACATTCACTAGAAATATGCCCCCTTCCTTGACATCAAAAGCATGTGATCGTCAACGGTAGAGAAAAATTAGGCTTTAAAATATTACCCTTCTTTGTCTTATCATACAATATTGATTTGTATTTGGTTTTTGTAGGGGTAGCTTGACCACTAACGTTGTACTCCTTGGGATATATTCTCTAAACTTTTCATCCTTATCATTCCTCTCACATTGGTTAGTTGAAGAGCCTTTGGTTTTAAAATCCTTCACTTCTTTAAAGTCTTACTCTACCTTTAAAGCATCTCAAACTACTTCTTCTAAGGTATCATAGTGATTGAGCTTCATGAGAATCAACAACTAAACTTTGCAATGAACCTCATCACCGTGTATTGACCTTGCTCCTAAATATTGGACATTATCCTCAAATTTTCAAATTCATCATAATATTCATCAACACTCTTTGGGCCTTGCTGCAATATGTAGACCTTCTAGAGAAGTTCTTGGTAATAGTTGGGTGGCAAGTACCTCAATTCCATCATCGCAAGTAACTCTTTCCAATTGGGGATCATAAAGACAATATGAAGTTCTCTTTCTCTTTTCTTGGATTCCCACCATGTCGATGCATAAACCTCAAATTATGTGAGAGCATACTTGGCTTTTAATGTATCTGAGACATTATTAGTGAGAAATATCCTCTCAGTTTGTAGCTTCCATTCAATAAATTCCTCTTGATCACTACTCCCTTTGAATTCTAGGAGCGTCATCTATATGGTGCTCAAGACATGATCAATGTCATTCCGATTTCCCATCCTACCTCCTATATCTTCCCATATCTTATATACTCTGTGTTCCCTATATGTATTCAATCTAACTTCCCAATGAGGTTCACCTCTATGCCCGTAGCCTTTGTCAAAACAAAAGCCTTATGCTCACCTCCCATCATTAGGTTTTCTTTATCCTTATCTACCTCCTTACCCTCATACATCATAAAGGTTAACTTCATTGTTCACTTCATCATATAAGGGGTTCTGGTATTCGTAATCTTGATAGGGAGTTTGTGTGTGGTTTCAAAGAGGTGACACCATGGGACATGTTCAGGAACAATGGATACACTTGTTTTGGGAAATGGACTTTGATTGTAATCATGTTCAATGCTTCAGAGTTCTTGAGAGGGAATAAATGTTTGTGGATTTGGATATGGAGTTCCGGAATGGGGTTGTCTTGGATTATTGTGGTGTAGGATGTTTGATTGTTGGTGGAAGCTTTGGTTTAGAGTTAAGATTTATTAGGTCATTCATTGAAATTGACCTGGGATATGGTTGTGGATTGTTCTAAACTCCCCTTTCCCTTCTACCGACTCACCTCTAAAGGTGAATATCCTTTTTTATTATCCTCTACTATACTCAAAATTTGAGCTTGATTTTTTGGATCAAAAGTTGAACACCAAAATAACAAAATTTTCAGAAAATACCTCAAGTATACTCTGATTCGGTGGAAATGTGAGATTTGAAGTCCTTAGAACTTGACTTGAAGTTAAAAAACTTTGTAGAGCCAAATCAGACCAAGTTTCCAAAATTTTCGGAATGACTTGAGATAAAAAATGTCAACAATGGTGCCGATCACAATTCAACTTGGAATAACCTCAAATTCGACGCTTATAAACCAAATTACTAAGAGAAAAATTCTTAATAATAAAAATTAAAAACAAACAAGAATTGATCCATTTTTATTTTAATTTTTTTTATAAATTTTTGGATTTTAATATTTTTTTAGTTTTTTTTATTTACAATCTAGGATTGTAACCTGGTGAAATGAATTACTTGTCAAGGCTCTGATACCAACTAATACGGCCTGCGATATGGTTTGTGAATTCGGAAACGGAGAAGAATTAATTGAAAATGACAATGAAACATATGGGGAATTCAATAGGAAATCATACCTTAATTGAATTCCAACACAATCTACACGAGACATCTAATTAGTTCACTGACAAATAGAAGATTCGAATGTTCAATTAAGAGAAACTCTCTAAAAGCAATTAAGGATTAACCTAACTTAATCCGCTCAACTACAATTATGTGATCACTAATGGAAATTCTAAATTGCTAATTAGAATTTAAACTTTCATTCTAAAATGAAGAACAAAAATGTGAAATATTTGTTCATCCAAAGTAAACTAAGTGAAAAATGAAGTCCAAGTAGGCCTTAGATAGATTAGGGTTTTTATAAACTTAGCCCTCAAGGAGGCATTTAAAATGTATCCCTATTTTAAAAAGTAGACACGTTTTTCCAACAGTGCTCCTTAAGTCATGCGTTTCATGGTGGCTTGAATATCTCACATTCTGTGAGGATTCCTCTTTCTTCATCAAGTATCCAAACACTATAAATCACTCCATGTGTCTCTTCAATAGACTCCAACATATTCTTGTGCTTGAACAAAGCTTGGATTTGTCGGATGTCCTGAGCTTGAATCTTTGTAAAAGGCCTTGATGGAATGATGGTTTCCCTTGCGTCATCAAAAAGGGACTGAAAAAAAAATGAATTTTCAATGCTTGAATCCTTCAACACCTACCCCTTTATTTAACAAAATATCAAGTCCCCAACAACTTTTTCATAACTTGGTTAAATGAATTTGGATCAAACCCCTGTTTTTGTTCATCTTCTTCAATTGAAGATTGGAAGAGCACAAATGAAAAACATGAACATTCAAATTTCCAATTACTGCAAAAAAATCTCTGATTCACTCCAGATTTTAGATTATGGCTCCTTTCAACATAGGGAACAAACCTGAGTAGGTTTCAACGATCAATTACAATAGTAAATCAAACCCACTTAGTGTTCTCCTTCAAGATTGAAGAACACCATTAAAGTAGAGCTTTAATAACATGAACATATATCAAATCAACAAAAAACTTACCAAATTAGATTTTTGAATACCCTTGAAAATAAGAAATAGTTTTAGAAACTTTTTGAGCTCCGAAAATAACAAAATCATCAAGAAACTCCATCTTCAAAAACAGATATAGAAAAACAACTTCAAGTTTAAAAAACAAACCCAAATCAACTCTGAATTGCAAAAAATTTAAGATTCGAGTTCCTTGTAACTTGGATTAAAGATCTATAAACTTTTTTAGCTTCAATTTAGTCTATATTTGTACCAAAATTTGTGACCCAACTAAACTTAAAAAGTTTAACAATGATGTATGTCATTTAATCGAGTTGAAATTAACTCAAATTCGGCGCCTATGAACCAAATTACTAGGAGATCATTTTCTAGTAATCAAAATAATAAAAAAAACATGAATTGACACAAATTGATTTTAATTTTTTTGTATTTTAGATTTTTCATAGTTTTTCATTACAAGATAGGATTGTAATCCGGTGAAATGAATTATGAGCCTAAGATTATTGAGATTATAGATTGAATTCAACAATGATATAAAGAAAACAAAAACAAGGATATGTGGAATTCTATCAAATAATAGGGAAACCAATTGATTCATCCACAAATGGAAGACTCATTGTTCAATTAAATGATGATATCTAACAAGCAATAAAAGTTAATACAACTAATCTACTCAGTACTAGACTAAGTGATTATAATCTAAGAGGTTATTAGAACCCTAAATGATAAAGTTAAGAAAGAGTGTTTTTTATCATCACAAAAGTAACTAAGAAAATAGTCTATGTTTTCCTTAAATAGTCTAAGGATTATTACATCTTAGAACCCTAAGTGGGTGATTAAAACATAGTTGTTTAAGTCTTAGTGATTGCTGGAAATCCAAAATCAATTAGACGATCATTGGGGCAATTCTTCCTTAAAGAGTCGACTCCTTTGACGATTTGTCCTTGAATAGAAGTCTGGATGGATGAGTTTTCTGTCACTCTGGGTGAAACTCCCTTGAGAAAATGACCAGTTGGGTGAGCTTTCGATCATTGTAGGTGAAACTTCCTTGAGTAGACTACCAGTTGAACGAACTGCCTATTGTTGGACGGTTGAGTAAACCTTTATTTGATTCCACGACTTCCTTGAGCCTCCATACATTGTAAATAAAGACTTAGGGCTCTTCAACAACTTCTATTAACTCCTTATACTTCAAAAGGCTTTAATTTGTTGAAGATCTCAAGTTTGAGTCCTTGTGAATGTTTTGATGGTTTTCTTGGAGTTAACTTTTTTTGAGATGTGATCCTCTAGTTGAGTATTTTTGTAAAGTGATTAATAATCCTTCAACTACTGTTGTTGATGATAAGGTTGATCATGTGGTTAGGATTGATTCTTTTAACATACCAAATTTTATAGATCCTATTTCTAGTATTTCTCATATAAACCACGTGCTTAATAATGTGTCAAGCATTGATGTTTACCTTTTTGAGAACCTCGTTGTATAATTGACAGTTCTCTCCTCAAGTAATATGTCTTCTTTTAAATTTTATGATGATATCACTCCTAATTAACTACCTAATGGTGTAAGGTTGAATGATAGTGTCACTATTAAGGGTATACTGTTTATGATAACCCACCATTGTATGAGGATCTTCCTTCTGAATTTGGAAACCTCTTCTATGAAGATGGAAGTATGCTAAAGGGTAAGGTACTTGTTGAGGGAGGAGAAGGTGTCCATTCTCTATGTGTTTCTTCCTTTTTGCGGGACCCTATTCTTGATGGTATGTATGATGCTATTATAGTGGCTAGTCATTTTGCATTCGGGAACACCAAAGTTGAAGTTGTTTTAAGATACACCTTGTATTATCTATTTGCATATTATGATACTTATGTATGTGAGATTGATTGTTATGTAAATAGGAGTGACAACCAGGTCTTTGGGAATGTTGATCCCATGTCCTATGATGTTTTCCCATTTGACCCCTATATTTGTTTCCATTTACTTTATGGAAATGAAGATCTTGATCTCCATGATGAGATTAACTTAAATTCAGTGGTTCGAATGCTTTTTAGGGTAAAAAGTAGTAGAACTTATTTTCAAACATATGATTATTGTTTAGTGTTATTACTTGCTCCTCTAAGCTTCATTGTCATCTATATGCCAACGTGCGTGGGGATACCTTGTTAATCGACCCCGATATTGGATTGGGAGAAATCCCACCCTTAATTATCGTTAATGTTTTAAGCAAAATATTAACTCGGGTTGACCTTGTTGATGCTATTTCCCATAACCATGTGGGATATTTTGTTTTGTTTCACTTAAAGGGTTGTTTGTGCTTTATGAGCTATGCGACAATTGATGATTGCTTTTGTGTTTTCCTAAATATGATGATCCTCTTGTTATTCCTCTTTATCAAAACCCTTTGAGTAGTAAAGTAGACCTTGTTAGGTGGGTGACGTGACCTTTAGTTCTTTATTTTATTACTTGATTATATGTTAAGTGTGTGCAACCATGGAATAGTTGTAGACATTTTATTTCTAACCCTCATGACATGATGAAATGTTCTATGTTGTCCTTCCCTTTTGTTTTTCTATATTCAGATTCGAGGACAAATCCATTTGAAGAATAGGATGATGACATGAACATTTCCCAGGCTATGCTTAATAAATCAATGTATGGAAGAGTTGCTAACTTTGAGCACTTCAAAGATGACTTCAATGGATTTGAAGACCCTATTTAGTGCTTCCCAGGATCAAAATCATATGTATCTGTCTCTTGGGGCTAGAGGAAATCTTGGGAGTAAAAAGGACCTTATATAAAGGTTTATAGAAGAAGAACTACCCAACCAACTACCTAAAATGGACTAAACGTCCAAGGCTTCACCCAAAGTGAGAAACATCAAATGCTTCACCCAAGAATGGACTGGCCGTCCATTTTTTCTCCTAAGCATAGAAGAAACGCCCAAGTCCACTTAAGGATGGACTGGCTGACCAGGGTTCATCCAGGGGTAGAAGATTTGCCCATTGGTCAGCCCGCTCAGACTATTCGCCCAAATGACTATCCAGAGTGTTCTAGACTATTTTGGGATCTTTTTTTAATATTTTCTAATTATGAGTTAATATTGTAATTAATCTAAAGCCCTTTAGTATATATTTATAGTCCGTCAATTCACTTTCAGTAGTAGAACCAACCCCGTAGCTAGAAACCGATGCAGAGGACTACTATATTAAATGCAAAAAGCATAAGTTTAATAAAAATAATTGAAATAAGCAGAAGTATATAGAATCAAAATTAAATGCCCGAAGCCCAGTAATAGTGTAACGTGAACCACTAAGTACAATTCAAGAAATCAAAATGTATAAAACAATTATATCGCAAAAAATACATGGAGGACAAATGGATATATTAACGTTGAGAGAAGCAGGAAAAGTCGAACGAGAAGCTCACCCCAAATCTCTAAAGAAAAATGTAATTTGCACGAACAGCAATCTATAATCACGGTCAGATACCTGTACTCATATCCATACATGTGCAAGTGTAACATGAGTACATGCTGTCGGAGCAACCTGTACCCAGTAGGCTTTGAGGGCCCACTGATCATATAACAATAATAAAAGTAATAAATAACAGAATACAAAAAATAGGGTCACAAAAGCAAATAGTATAACAAGGAAAGATATCGACTCAAATAAAAATCAAGTACAAGTAGACATGTATCACTAGCTAATCATATAACAAGGTATGAGGCAATGAAGGAAAATGTACCTAGAATCCATGCAATAGTATATATGAGTAATAATACAATAAGAAGGAGTAAAAAAATAGAAGGAGAACATGGACGGTATACTAGCAACCTCAATTAAAAGTGAACGAATGAATAGTAATATAAGGAACAATATCCCACATAACATGAAGTATCAATTAACCAACAACAAAAACTAAGCAGTAATAAGAATAATAATGTAATGCAAATAAATAATGACAAGTCCCTTAGGTAGAACGATAGCATTGAAAGATACACGCTCACATGTAAGCATCACCATATTGTTAGAGGTACACTAAAGAAAAAAAGTGCACAAAAGTAAATACAATCCCATGAAGTAACAAGTCTTGCATACGATTCTCCTCCAATACCTATAGGTCAAGCAGGCAGAACCAAATGAAGGCTAACCTAAATATTCTTAGTATATCTCTTATTCAACCTATACCCCTCCTCTGTGTCACTTAAAAGCCAGGAGGTAAGGTCCATAGAGGTATGTCACCACGTACGATTTCTAACGATATCATAACCTCACATCCAAAATCACAAAGCCTCAAAGGTCTTTATGTTTGGCATATCATGCATCATATTAATAGTATCATTAGGTCATACTTGGAAAGTCATGGTGTTCCACGCCTTTCTATAATATTATCACCAAAAGTCCTCAAACGAACTATATCATCAATGTCTCCATAACCATCAAATGTGGTAAGTGTCAAAAAGTTGTACTCACTACCTTACGACAATGGATTCAAGTCCCAAAGGCTATACTCACTGCCGAACAAAGTCGGGCTTAAATCCTAGCATTTATTAGTCATAAGATATTTCCCGGTACCAAGACATAAATACTGGACTAAAACAAGTGAAAATATTATTATCAGGTGCTAGATACAGTGCCGAATCTAAAATAGTAAAATTATTATTACTTATGTTATTATTAGAATACTACAATCTATTGATTTATGTCATTATCCATCTTTAGTACTGAAATCAGCCTCTATCCATCATGACCCAATAATTAGGTGGTGATACTAACACTGCCCCAAAGCACTCTCATTAGAGCCATAGGACTAACCTCTCATGTCATGAATGTTAAACATTTCAACAAGTATATATAAACATATTATCGTGTAATAACAATTTCCTATGCCCTGCACAGGTATCACAAAATAACTCGTAATTCACATGCACCATATACAAGAAAAAGATATAAATCAATAAGGGAACGGATAAAGAATGGTACAAGATCACTATATCAACTGAGCTATCAAACCCACATATTCTATTTAGTGCAATTATTAAAGCTATATGCCCAGAGATAGCCCCACAGAGGCTACCTATTATTTGATGATAAAGAGCTGCAAGCTCATTAATAGTATTGCAACTGATATGCAACGATCTCCAAATGTTCTCAAACATACGTTAAAGTATTCTATATGTCGATATAAGTCTAACGGTATAATTTATGCTATGTCCCGGTGTAATAAACCTCATGGTCATTTATGATAGATACACGACTTTTTACCTTCTAGAGCATTTTGGTAGTTGCCTCAAGTTATTTATGACTTTTTGGGACTGTTAGTTTGGATTCTTGGTGACTCGGTTGAGAAATATCTCAAATTGCCTATTTTAGACCCTAAAACTAAGTACACATTGACCAATATCAAGTTTCCTTTAGGAAAAGCATGAAATTAACTTCTGAAAGTTCTGTTAGCTCCGGAATGCAAAACAGAGTCAAGATTAACCTTAAGTTTGTGTTTTGGAGTTTTATTTTTTTACAAGTTATGCCCATTTGGGGATTCTAGTTAAGTTTATGGCCTAAAGTGGAGCCTGGATGGTAATTTGGTGTTCAGACTGTTAGATCCAAAATGGTGAATTTAGGCTAGTTTTACCCTTGGTACACTTCCCAAGGTGTTCATTCTTGATTTGAGTTGTTTTATGGAAAGTTGGAAATTTCCTAGTTTTGGTTAAAGCTTGGTAGTGGGGTCCTTTTCGCTCAAACGACCTCTGATATCAATTTTGTCAATTTTATTGAGTAAAGAATATGTTGTGCACGGAAAATGCATATTTGGTTTGTAAAATTTGGACTCTGTTTCAATTTCAAAATCCCAGTTGGAGGTCTAGAAAATCTACAGTAGAAGCCTATAACTGATCTCGACCTCAACACCTCGTCCTAGTGAGTTTGTCTCAGGGAGCTCACCTTGGCGAGCTCACCTAATTGAGCTTATCACAACGAAGCTCACCTCAACGAACTCATTCAGCAATCTCATCTCGACGAGCTCACCTCGGCTAGCTCACCTCGGCATGACCTAACCTCAACTTCTATAGTTAATTTTTTTTTGCAGATACTACAGAAGTGGCCTAGGGACTTTCCTAGGCGTTGGCCCATCCAATAGCTGGCAGTATATAATGTCTTGCATGACCAACTTCTTATTTCAGCAATCATACTCCATTCCAATT
>JBDJHY010843295.1:0-15074 GCA_039654485.1 Withania somnifera | reverse complement strand
ATTGAGTTTCAAATTTTGGGTTGTTCTTCTTATTCATAGTGAATCCAAAATTTAGAGCTTAAACTAGATTTGATTTGGTTGATTTCGAGACTCCTAATTTGTTGAAATGTGTTTACCATAGTTCAAGGAGTTTGAGAATCGAATTTAGAGAGGTTTAAATAAGAATTGAGGGAGTTCAACCTTGAAAGCCACTATTGTTGTTTGTGTTCTTCATAACTTGAAGAGGTTGGTAAGGGGTCATAATTTCAGGTATCTTTTATTGGTAAAAATTTGTTGGGAATCTATCTCTATCCTTCCAGGAACTTGTTCTTGAAATTTAGTATGAATCAGAGTTCGTCTGAGGGTGGTTGAGAATTTGAATTTTGCAAGTGTTCATGAGTGTTCTTCACACCTTCATGTGAAGAAGATGCAGAACAAGTATGTTTGATCCATCATATTCAAATATAAGTGTTAATTTTGTGTTTAAACATTTATAATTCAATTCTATAAGTCATACAGACCCTAGATATCGTTCCTCATCCATTTTTTGAGCTGATTTAGTTGCGTTTGAATTTTGGGTGTTCTTGGTGTTCTTACTTGAAATTCATACATTGTTTAAGGAGTATCTTCAATTATTTTTTTATTTGATCCAATAGAGATGTGAAATTAAGTGGAAGAGTTTTTTTGGTTGGAATTTTCAGGTGGGAAAGTAAAAGGCACGAGGGTATAAAGTTCATTACAAAAAGGAGAAAATACCCTGATAGTCCCTGGCATTCTGGCTAGGATGGTAGGCAGACTCGAATGCCCACTTCCACCTCCCTAAGGTACGATGGTACAACCTATAGGTATGGTGGTCACCTCTAAAATACAGTCACACACTACCTCAAATGGCGGTGGCACCACTTGGATGGCGGTCTGCCCTTGACCATGACACTCATGTGTGATTAGAATTAGCTCCAAAAGTGTTCCAAAATTTATGGTAGCATATTCCTTTATCTTAATAAAAGTTTTTAATCCTTAGTTTCATTTCTTAAGAATCTATTTCCTTTTCTTTATTTATGTCTAGTTTGCAACTAGTGCCTGTCCTAGATAGTTGTTAACTTGTTCTTAGTGTCCTTTTCTTTCGTGATAATTATTTTTGTTCTTTTCTTGTTTATATAATTGATGTAACGTCTTTATTCTCACCTATTAGTATTTATAGTCTTCTATTTGTTCAAGAATCACAAGCATCACTCTAACACAATACCAACACCCTTGAATCGGTTGAGTAACACTAATTTGATAGCAATTTCAAAACGCATCCTTAGATGTAAGAGGGTTTTCATATAAAGAGTGGTGTGAGGAGTTTTATTACTAATTTGTTTACTATTTTTGCAGGTATACATGGAAAACCAATGCATGGATCATGACCTTTCAAACTCTTTTTTAGAGATTGCAAGACAATTTCAGAGATGAATTGTAAGATCGTATGTATGGAGGAAATTTTGATACTAGTTGAAAGAGGAAGAATTGTGAGTTCACCACAAGAGGTTTGGAAGGAGCAGGGAAAGGGAAACAAGGGGAAATCAAGGGATACTACCCTAATAACCAATCACCCAAACCTAACTGAAAGTCTGTGCTTTCAACAACAACTCATGTTTTGATATCCCAATACCCCAAGAAATCCTCTTACCATACCCACATCCAAATCCTACACCATTTAACCCTCTATGGGAGCACCGGGATTTTGTGAACAATCCAAGCTCCTTGTAGATTTTTATCCATGGTGTCCTAGTATGAACCAATTATGTCACCTCCACAAAAACATCAACAACACTCCTACCAAAAGAACCCATTCCAAAACCACCCTTTTTATGATGAAAATTGTAATGAATATCAATTTTGGGACCAAGATGGTAGGGATGGATACAAACAGCCAAGGAACGAAGTGATACCTCAAGAATTTATTTAGATCAAGGTTATGGGAATAGAGGAGGTCCATTTGGGGATGATAGAGGAGATAGGTATGACAATATATATAATGATCCTCATGGTCATTTATGATAAATACGTGACTTTTTAAATTCTAGAGCATTTCAGCAGCTTCCCCAATTCATTCATGACTTCCTGGGACCAAAAGTTCGGATCCTTGGTAACTCGGTTGATAAATATCTCAAGTTACCTATTTTGGAGCCTAAAACTAAGTACTTTGACCAAATTTTACTTTCCTTCAAGAAGAGTTCAAAATTAAATTACGACAGTTCCATTAGCTCCGGAATTTAAAACAAATTCATGATTGACCTTAAGTTTATATTTCGTATATTTCATTTGCAATATACGTCAATTTGTGGATTTTGGGTAAGCTTAAGGACTAAAGTGGAGCTTGAGTGGTATTTTGGTGTTCGGAGTGTCGAATCAGAATTCTGACTTTTCCATCAGCTCTGGAATGGTTATTTTAATCTTTTAGAGGTGTTTTTTTGTTTACCGTACTTGTCGTTACATTTTTGAGGTGTTGGTGGGAACGTTATGGTTTAGCCAAATGGCTGATTTAGTCAATATTTTTTTGAAACGATCTTGGATTCCACTTTCGACTACGCCATTAAGTCCAAAATGTGTTTTTACTCAAAATACATATATGGTTTGTTGTTGTTGGACTCTGTTTCATTCGTGCCTCTTTTTGAAAATTCTGCAGTTGCAGATTTTCGGGAAAAAAAATAAGCGCAAACACGCCCCATCGTAGCAAGTTAAAATAGCAGAGACTCAATTTTTCAGTTTATTTTTCAATTCTTTTGTTAGTTTCTCCTCTTTTCCTTGTGCAATTCTTGTTGGGAAACTCCGTCAAAATTTGTGAAATTTCTTTTTGAAGATTTCCTATATCTTTCCCCGCTATTGGTAAGTCTTCTTCTCCGTTTTAATCCATGAAAATTGAAGCCTTTCTCCATTAATGACCCTAATTGTGAAAACTCAAAATTCTCCAATTAATTCATGTATTATTGGATAAATTATCGTCTCTTGAGTTTATTTCAGTCCGTAATATAGTTACCTCGTCAAATTTCCTCGTTTGAATCCATAATGCTTGAATATTTGACACCTTTTTAATCAAAACTTTCCTAGGGTGTTTGAAGCTCTTTCTGCACTCGGATTATGCTCAATTTTGGAGCACGAGTTCCTAATGACGTTGGGAACCCCGTAGTAAAGTTTATTTTCAATTTCAGCAAGCGGATGCCGTAAACCTACCCCGTCAAACTCATATTAACATATAGAACACTTTGATATAAGTTTCATATCATTTGGAGACCGTGTGATATCATTCAAAATATGATTCACGAACTTGTAGTGCTTTATCGTCGGACGATAGGTAGGCTCCATGGGGCTATCTCTGGCCTTATAGATTTAATAACTATACTAAATAGCATTATTGGTCAGGCTAGCTAGGTCTTATAGTAACCCTATATCGTTCTTTTATCTGTTCTATATTGATACTTATATGTTGGCACCCAAGTGATATGGGGGCCATGACTTAGAAATTGATTAGACATACTTGTGCAAGGCATAGGATGTTGAGATTACGTGACCATATGTTGATATGAATACCTGGTAATTTGTTGTGCATTCATGACACGAGAGGTTGGGCCTATGGCTCCGATGAGAGTGCATCATGGCTAGGTCAATATCACCACCTGATTATTAAGCCATAATGGCTAGAGGAAGATTCTGATAGCAAAGATGGATAATGACATAAAATAATAAATGGAAATATTCTAATAATAATATAAGTAATGATCTTTGAATTTTCTAGACTCAGTATTAGTCCAGGCTTACCTCCTAGCACCGGGACATCATTTTTCTAATAAATATTGGGACTTGAGATCAACTCTGTTCGATAGTAAATACAGCCGCTGGGACTTGATTCTGTCATCGTACGACAGTAAGTACAATTTTTTGACACACGATGTACTGCTAGTTATGGATAGTTGAGGATACCCGATTTTTTTAGGATATTAGTGAGACAGTATATATATAAGGCACGAGATGCCAGACTTGAGACCTTTGAGGATATGTGATATGGGATGTGAGGATTTGATGATTTTAGAAATAATTACATAGTGACACACCTCTATGGATCGTGCCTCAAAGATACAGTGGACCGGAGGAAGGTATAGAAGATAGGAGAGTGTTATACCCAGAATATCTATATGATCCTTCCATGGGTTCTGCCTGCTGGATGTATGGATATCGGAGGAGATGCGTATGCAGGACTAGTTACTTTTTGTGTGTATTTACTTTTCTACACTTGTTTTCTTTAGTATATCCCTGGTAGTATGTGGATGCCTACAGGTGAGCGTGTGTCTGTGTACGCTGTGTTTCTATTTGGGGGATCTATCAGAGTTTATTTTCTTTACTTTATTATTTCTATTACTTCTTAGTTGTTAATGTTGATTAATTTCTACTTCATGTTATGTGGGATTTTGGGCCTTACATTATTCTTTAACCATTTACTCTTTTACTTGAAGTTACCGATATACTGTCCATGTTCTACTCATATGTTTTCTTGATTATTTAATTATTGAGTTATTATTCACATATATTATTTCAAGGATTCTGAGTACATTTCCCCTTATTGCCTGAAATCCTATTATGTGATTACCTAGTGATACATGCCTACTTATACTTGATTCCTAATTGAGTAACTAGCTTTCCCTGATATGCTATTTGCTTTTGTGACCGCTTTATTGTATGTTGTTATTTACTGCTTTTATTATTTTTATGTGCCTAGTGGGACCTCAAAGCCTACTAGGTACAGGTTGCTTTGGAAGCTTGTACTCATACTATACTTGCACATGTGTAGATCTGAGTACAAGTTCTCGATAGTGATTACCGCCAGTAGTTCGTGTAGTTTATATTTCTTTAGAGGTTAATTATGATCTTGGCATCCATCATTTACCTGCTTCTCTTTAGATTTGACATTTCTATTTGATCTCCATATTTTTCGGAGACACAGTTGTATTAGATCTACTTTGGATTTCTTGTTTCTGTACCTAGTGGTTCGTTTGATACTGATACCAGGCTTTGGGTTAATTTTGTTAATTCTTAAACTTCTGCATTATATTTATCTTTTGAGTATTTTACTTGTCCTTTCCTCAATTGATATAGTAGTCCTCTATTTCGACTTTGGACTACGGGGTTGGTTCTCCTACTGGGATATAGTAGGTGCCATCATGATCAGTGAAATTGAGTCGTGATGAGTACTTAAAGTGTTAGTCTCTAAAACAGGCAGTTTGAGATATTTCTCAATCGAGTCGCCAGGGATCTGAACTACCGGTCCCAGCAAGTCATAAATGACTTAGGGCAACGGCTAAAAGGATCTAGAATGCAAAACTTCGTGTGTTTATCATAAATAACCATGAGGGTCATTGTAATAGAGGAGATATGATGTGGGAGGATAGAGGGTTAAACACTATCAATATGACGCTTCCTAAATTCAAGGGAAGTAGTGACTCAGAAGAGTTCTTGCAATGAAAGCTATAAATCAAAAGGATCTTTCTCACAAATAATGTTCCGGATGCATTTAAGTTCAAATATGCAAGAACTCAATTTTATGGATATGCATCCACATGGTGGGAATCTAAGAAGCGAGGTTGAGAACTCTACAATGCATATGTTTTTCCTAATTGGAGAAAGTTTGTACTATGATGGAGGTGAGATATTTTCCTCTGAATTACTATCAAGAGCTCCTCAAGGAGGTGTACATGTTATGTTAAGGCTATAACAATTTCAAAGAGTACTATGATGAGTTTGAGAATCTAAGAATGAAATCCAACCTTAAGGAATAGTGTCAATGTACGGTGATGAGTTTCATAGCCAACTTGAGTTATGAAATTTAAAGGCCAATGAATTTGAATAATTATGATACACTTGAAGTGGCCTTTCATGATGCAGTAAATGTTGAAGAGGATTTGATGTAATAAAAGATATGAAAATCCCAGAGAAATTCCATTGCATAATGGGAAAGCAAAGAGGAAAGGTAGAAATCATTAACTCTGCAAGAATTCTCGAAGGGTAGAAGTAAGTTCAGTCAAGACAAGGATGAGATCAAGGTGAAAAAAGAGTTCAACCCCAAAGGTACTTATCCTAAAACCAATCAACCTTGTCCTTTTATTATTCAATGTTTTAGATGTCAAAGAAGGGTGCACATTGCTAGTGAATGCCCCAATAAAAGAGCAATTGGGGCATTTCATAGGGATGTGTTATACCATGGAAGAGCTAAAAAGTAACCCTTTATGTTTGAAGGATGAAATTTTATTCTTTCACCTTTGTTACCCTATCAAGTGAAGGAGGACTATGTTATCATGAGGAGACTCTGAGAAGAACAAAATGAGAAAATTGTTGATGGAGAGAATAAGGAATTACTCCTTGCAAAATTTGAGAAAGAATTGGTTAGAAAACATAAGATGTTATTGGCGGATGGAACCAATGTGCATTGGAACCCCTTGATGAGTACTAACCAAGGAGATAACAATTTTACTTTTTCCTATTCTTCTATTTTGCAGGGTGATGTCTAGTTGAATCTCAAAGGTAATTCCCAAGAGATTCTTCCCCCACATGGAATTAGAATTCAAAGGGACTCTTGTCTAAAGAGTCTTAACTTGGGAATAATGAAGAAGGATTAACTCAAGGAAATAGTTCTAACTAAATCCCCTGTGTTGATAGAGGCTTGACATGGAAGGGTGAGTTTTATTTCCCTTTGACGAAGTTGGAGGAGTCTCCTACCAAGGTTCCTAAGGAAGAATATACGGACCCAACATCAAGGTCCAAAATGATGATAAAGTATAAAGAAACATATGAGCAAGGAATGGATGTTCAAGGAACCAACACTCTGTTTCCTACTAAAGGTATGTTTCTAAATATTATTCTAAGTTTTCCTCGAAGGCATTATGACATGTTCTTATGGGTGGGGTCTCCTTTATATGAGATTGATTCTTCTATTCATCCTATATTTTTATGCCTTCCCGATTTTTGTTTTGATTAGTGTTGTGATTTCATGGTATGGGAGCCAAATTGTGTATCCTAATGCTTTGGATTACTATGGAAGTCCACAGGTCATTCTTGTAGCCCCTCGCCTTACTCCATCATCCACTAGGATGGTAGAACTCCCTCTAGGTGTGGATGCCAAGTTCGGAGTTCTAGTTACTACTGGTCAAGACAACGGTTGGACATTGAGTGACGATGGTCAATGGACCTTACTGCCTTTAGGGACCGTGGTCCACCCTCTTTGGATAGAGGTCAATCCTTGCAATAGATGTATACCTTTTTTGGATTTGATTGATATGCATACTGCAATGGAATGGTACTGTTACTCATTCCCCGGTATTCCTTTTTTGAATCACTTAAATTTGACTTGTTGGTTGTCCATTAACTTGGATTATCTTACATTTATGTTTATTAGTGCTAACCAGTGTTCTAACCCTCATACTCTCAGGAAAGTTTGGGTGTTTGTTGTTGTGCATTGTTTTTTAGTCCATCTCTTTGTTTGAGGAAGAATCTTTTCAATAAGGGGTGAATTATAAAGCCCAAGGAAGCACCAACCGTGCTAGACCTATACTCCAAGGTCTAACAATGAGGATCAAATCCATGTATACACTAAAGTGACCAAATGGAATTTCAAATGGCTTACATGAGAACCAAATAAGCCAAATCCGCATTTGAAGGATCTCCTTAAAAGCTTTGGAAGTCATTTGGAGCTTAAAGTGAAGAGGCTCAAAAGTATGGAGGCCAATTTCACATTATGAGTCACTTTTGAACCCAAGTGTAACAATGCAAACTTAGGCTCTATATATAGCTAGTCTTTCAAATTTATTGGTACACTGGGATGACTTAAGACTTTGATTACTCTTGTCTTTGTAAATGCCTTTGGCTTAGTAGTTGATAGCTTGTAGTTTAGTTGGTGAGTTCCAATGTTGGTCGATATTCGTAGCTAGTAGATGTTGTGGGTGTACTGATTGTCTATTGACGTTGAGAGAGTTAGGACTTGATTGCCTTATGTATCATTGAGTTTCACTATTGTGAGTGTATCGGTAGTGTTGATTCCTTAGTTGATTTATCTGGATTCTTTATTTTCTCACAAATTCAAAGAATTCACAAATCTTCGTCTTTCATTTTCTTTTTCGCTTCCTTAGTTTCAAACCCCAAGGTTCAGCCGTTATTACTTAACAAATAGGTCTCATCCCAGAAGAACTTCCTCACATCGTGCATAAACTTCTTCTTTGATGAAAAGTCATATCTCTCAACAGAATGTCAGAAATGAGGAAGTTTGTAAAATTTGCAAACCATGGTACCAAATCATGCGATGCAGCAAAAATATACTCATCTGTAAATGAATCATCTACATCTATCCCTTCATACACTAATGGTCTCTCTCCATCTTAGATGAATGGCATGCTACCTAGTTGTCTTGCCCTTTTCGGTCCACCACCTCAAAGTCAAACTCCTGAAGTAATAGAATCCACCAAATCAATCTCGTCTTTGTGTCTTTCTTTTCAATCAAATATCTTAATTCTGAGTGGTCATTGTGGATTATTACTTTCATATTCAACAAATAAGGCCAAAACTTTTCTAAAGCAAATACCATAGCTAATAATTCCTGCTCCGTCACTGTGTAATTCTTCTAAGCACTGCTCATGACTTTTCTAGCATAATAGATTGGATGAAACACCTTATTATTTTTTTGGATTAGGAAAGCACATAGAGCGACTATGCTAGCGTCACACATAACCTAAAATGGAAGGGGCCATTCTAGATCCACTATAACTAGAGTACTAATTAGCTTCACTCCAAGGCACTTAAATTCCTTTAAACACACCTCATCGAACATAAACTTCATATCCTTCTCCAAAATTTTGCATATTGGGTATGGAATCTTGGAAAAATCCTTAATGAATCTCCTATATAAACCATCATATCCGAGAAAATTGTGAATACCTTTTATCCAAACTGGGTGAGGCAACCTGGAAATGATCTCAACTTTGGCTTTGTCAACCTCAATGCCCTTAGAAGAAATTTTGTGCCCCAGCAAAATACCCTTATGGATCATGAAGTGACATTTCTCCATTTCATTACTAGGTTAGTTTGTTCACACCACTCAAGCACTCTGGGAAAATAATCCAAATAGTCATCGAAAGAACCCCCTACCAGAAGGAAATCATCCATGAAAACCTTAATCACAGCCTCTACCATATTGTTAAAAATGGACATCATACATCTCTGGAAAGTTGTGTGCGTATTGCAAATCCTAAATAACATTATTCTGAAAGAGAATGTGTTGTATGGGTAGGTGAAGGTGGTTATATCCTAATCCTCTGGTGCAATAGAAATCGCTTATAGCCTAAAATCGATCCAAGAATCTATACCATCCTCTCCCAGCCAATGTATCAAGCATTTGGTCCATTAATGACAATAGGAAGTGGTTTTCTAAGTGTATTCATTAAGTTTCCTGTAGTCCATATAGACACGCTAACTAGTGGTTGGCCTCATTAAGATCATCGTTCTAATTGGGGAAAACAATGATCACCCTTTCTTTGGCACACATTTCACCTGGATAACCTATTGACTATCATTGATGGGATACTACCCTAACATCCAGCCACATAATAGTCTCCTTCTTGACCACCTCTTATGTATGTGGCTTAAGATGTCTCTAGTGCTCAACACTAGGTACAACCTTCTGATCTAAATGGATTTTATGTGTACAAATAATGGTATGAATCCCATTATGTCAGTTATGGACCATGCAGTGGCCCTCTGAAATCACATCAGAATTGAAATAAGAGTCTCAACCTGTGGATCTAGAAAATCAGTTACAATGATTAACGACAGTCTTTCCATCTATGGGAAACATATAGTGTAGATGAGTGGTGAGAGAATTTAACCCTAGAAGAGGGGGCTCCTCAATAAATAGTCTTATAGGAGGAGTCACCCTATTCTTTAAGTTCAGATCCATCTTCTTTAGAGCATAATAGAATGATCCCAGGTTGTTTAATCCTTGCTCCACCTGAATAAAATTAGCAAATAAAGTTACATCCATATACGTCATCACTCTATCTTATGTCTTTGTAGATTATACCTTCTCTAAAGGAGAAACATCAATCATCTTTGACTCATAAATAGTATATATGATAAACACCACTCTAAGATAAATAGGTTACTTCATAGTGTTGAGAACGTTGAAGGTGACTACTTGGTCATTTAGCGTAAAATTAAACTCGCCCCTCTCTATATCTACCAGTGATCTGCCCAGAGTAAGGAATGGTAGCCCAAGTATAGTGGGAACCTTAAAATTGACCTCACAGTCTATAATGACGAAGTAAGCCGGGAAGATGAAGGATTCAACCTTCACCAGGATATCATATAGTATACCAAAGGCTTCTTGACAGTACGATCAACCATAAGTAACCATATAGTACCAGGTATGGGGACTCCTAAGCCTAACTGGTTATAAACTACAAGTGTCATCAAATTGATGTTGGCTCTAAGATTGCACAATGCCTTCATGAATCAAAACATCCCAATAATGCAAGAAATGGTAAATACTCCAGGTCTCCTTTCCTTAGGACTAGTTAACAGGATGAAATGACACCACAATGGTGCAACTCATCTTTAGGATCAAATTTAGCTGTCATGTTCTTAGTGATGAAATCTTTTATGAACTTAGAATGCCCATACATCTACTCTAATGCCTCAACCAATGGGATGTTTACTAATAACTTTATTAACATGGTCAGAAATTTATGGAATTTTCCTTCATCGACTTTCTTCTTGAGGTGTGAGAATGGTGGAAGAGGCCTTGTCATAGGCTAATTGGTTTTTGGGCCTCCTTTTCCTCCCCTTTGACTTAGATCCCCATGATTGACAAGAAGCTTCTCTAATATCTTACTCTTTGTTTCTTCTTTTTTTTTTCTCAAAAACCTCACAATAAGTGTCATCACCCTTTATATCGACCTTACATCATCACCAACATCAACAATAATTGGCCTTGGTATATCTAGGATTACTTTGTTGCTCCTAGTAGTAATGGTTAGAACATGGCCATTACTCTTAGGATTGACAATAGTGTCGCTCTATAGTTACCTCTTTGCTTTGGTTTAGTATGCCAGAGAGTTGGCCTAGTTGCATCTCTAACAGCTTAATATCATTGGAATGGGAGTCTACAAGATGTATCATATTAGAAAGATCCTTCTTAATATAATTTATTCCCTTGTTAGAGGAATCAAACTACTTCAAAAGCTACTCAATTATATCCTCCATTCTTGAGGAACCTTCTTCTTCTCTCTTCTTGCCCTTTGGGGGTATATATATCCCCCTCTCTTTGCGATCATCATCCCTCCAATAATTCCCTCACTAATAATTATCTCTTTTAAGATCTCTCTTTCGTAAATCATCATGCTATCTAAAGTTCAAACCTCGGTAACCCCCTTCTAATTTACATATTTAGCCTTTTCCTCCCTGTCAGTGTAATAATCCTCATGAGAAAGGGCTTTCCCTTTTGCCACCATAGTGTTGACATCGCCAACAAATTTTGGTGATCAGGTCAGCGTGCTTGCAAATATGTGCTACCTCAAGATCTCTCTCATTTTCTCTCTTCTGTTGTTCTGTAAAAATCATATTAGAATTTACTCCATCACCCACATTCTACTCTCGAGTATGCCAAGCTCTATTAGTTTTAGTGACCTCATACAACTTCTTAGCAACATACTTGAAAGATCTAGCCATTAGCAAACCTCCCATGATAGTGTCAGCCATTTTCTTGTGGCCAAATTCAGTGCTCTATAGAATGACTCCTTGAGATAATCATCAGAAAGCTCATGGTTGGGCACTGATTTAGCTTCTTCATAAATCTCATCCAGGCTTCATATAGTGCTTCACTCCGAATTTTCCTGAATTTAGTAATCTCTTCCCTAAGTGTCAGAATCATAGACAGTGGGAAGAATCTCTCTAAGAATGCTTCTTTCAATTCTTCCCAAGCAGTAATAGAGCCTTTTCGAAGCTTTTCATCTATAAAGTTGCCTCGTTTGAAAGTGAAAAGGGGAACAGTCTGAGGCAGATAGAAGCTTAATTTAGCCTAGGGATTTTGAATGACTAACAAATTCCCTAGAAATTCATCAAGTGCAAGTTGGGTTCCTCCCCAGTTGTCACTCTAAATAACCCATTCAAGTTTAGTAATTGGATCATTGTGCTAGTTATGATGCACTTAGAACCTTGAATTTATGTTGGGAGCACAATGTCTTTAGTTTCCTCAAACCTATCCCTTCATCCTCATCAACATCATTACTGGTTTATGTTCAACTGAGCCTGACATTCTTTCTCAGATGCAAGTCTAGCTTCCTCTTCTACTCTTTGTGTATCTAGTTGTTCAGCATTCTGATCTTCTATTTGGTAAGTTCAATCAATTTCTAGATCAAGAGGTAAAAAGGTTCCACCCAAACTTCAGGTAGAGGGAATAAACTATCTATGAGCCTGTGAAAAGACAAAAACAACAAAGAAAAGTAAAATTTGAGAAATACTACTATAACAGAAGAAAATAAATAATAGACTATTTAAATTAGTAATCCGCAGAAACCATGCCAAAAACTATACCTCAATTAGAAGCGTAAAGAGGTCACAATTAAATATAGAATCCATCCTAGGATTGGGCTTGATCCCACAGGAAATATGGTGAAATATGTCTGCTAGCATGTTACTTTGTTGTAGTGAGTAGTTCCAGAATAACTACTGCAGAAAAGTAAATTTGGGGTTTAATCGTAGAATTATATTTTGACAATCACAAGTTCGCTGTTCTTTAAGTTGAATCATTATGATGAAGGTAATAGGACTGTGTTCCCCATAACTTCATATCTTTGTAGATGTTCGGTTCTGGTGATCTATCTCGGTGCACTGCATGGAAAATCTACATGTTAACTTCATCTAAAGGCCATCAAGCCCTATTAGGTGACTTTACACTAATCTCTGTTAGTTCTTATAATGCATTCCATACCAACCCCTAATTATTGATCTCAAATTTAACCATTATTGCTAGGTTTCAGTTAATTAGATGGAATCTCTAAATCTCTATCGTAGCGGTTTTTTCTGAATCTCTATTCCCCCTAATGAAAGTAAAGAATACAGGCATGATTTTAACGTGTGCACTCGCTAAAAAGAAATCAATACAAAGAACCCTACTTCATTAATCTATCATGGTTCCCAAAACCCTAGGTATAGTGTTTAGATATTCATGTTATTATCACAAATAATCAATAAAGAATTCATGATAACAGTACTTACAGTCGTAGAACAGTAACCTGTAATGATGAAGATGAAAAGTGATCTTTTTCTCACATAATAAAAGGTAAACTTCACACTATACATTTCAAGTTACAAAAAGTACTCAAACGTACAAGTAAAACTGAATATATAGTGTGTAACCCTGACGAAAACCCTAAAAAGGAGTATATATAGACAAGGGAATCCAACATCGGATCAAACAGGAGATGTGGGATGGCTTCACTTAGGAAGGATTTTAGTATTAACTGTACCTAGGTGACACGATCCGTACCACTCATTGTTCTCTAAAACATGTGCATTTTTTATTGTAGTCTCAACCCACGAGCTCAATAAAGTCTGTATAACCTCAGCACCACCTGACCGATTTCCATCCTTTAACACATGAGCTAAAAAATCTTTAATTCACCAGGATTCTTCAAAAGGTCATTGGCATCGAGTGTACAAGCCTGAGACGATCCGTGCTACCCTCTTCGCCTCATGCTTTAGTCAACTTTCTGCCAGGTCAGCTTCCACTACCTACCACAGATATGAACATGGTCAGTATATAACCTGTATCAATAAATGTACCTCTACACTCTACAAAATTACCTTATTTTTCCATGGCTTGATTCAGATCACTTGTCACGAGAAGATCCATGGTCTGTCCCAGTAAGGTATGGGTCGTCTGACCTTTCGTTCCATATTACTTAGCATAATGTTTTCATTATTTTCTCCCATTTTTCTATTGTATCAAAATTCTCTTCAAACATACAACAAAAACATAAAATTCATAGTATCTCTCTTTGGAACAACCTCAAATCCTTTGTTTTAGGCACCGACAGTGTCATATTTTACCGACATGTTAGTAATGCCCTTGTCCGTCCTATAGTATTTGCCGTGTTTTTTATCAAGGCGATTTTAAACATTTTCTTCAGCCTTTCTATCATATCAAGCTCTTTCCCCATAGGAACATCAACATCTTTCAATATCACCTATAATAGTCTCGTATATGATAAAGTTTTACCCTTAACCATGGCTCGATCTCATATCTCCGGTGCAATAATTTGGGATACATTAATGGTGTATCCCTCCATAATGCATACAACCAACATAGCATGCTCTTTTTCAAGTGTTCCATCATTCTCAGTTGGTTTCAATTGGATCCGTACCATCAATCACCATAGCTTTGCAGGAAAAGTTGGGGAAGCTTTAGTTATTTTTGTCTTTGAATTCCAGAACCATGGTACATTAGCCCTATCAAGTGTAATCCTCCTTGAAACCCACTCCATAAGATCCTCTATAGTGGTTGAACTTTTCATTTGAACCTTATCTTTTACCTTCCTCATGCAATATTCGTACTCGACAATCAAAGCAGGTGGTGTCAATTAAGGGCCAAACAAGAAATTGTGGATAGTAGTGTAAGAGATATCAATCAGGTAACAACAAACTCGGACCTTATTCAATGGAGCCGTATTCAATATAGATGTCCTCTTCTTCTTCTCAGACATTCCCCCCATACAATTAAATATCATCATTGGATAGTCCATGTAGAAATCATGGATCGGGTAGGTGGATTAGTACTCATAGTCTCAAACACCCACTTCCACTATAACTAGTTGAAAAGAACCTTCTTTTTGGTTTTCCACCTTGATTTTGCTCCAAGCCCTCATTCTACAGCTTCTCTTCTCCCATGACCATCCACATATCTCTCAACATAGCTGCAACATTGTCACGATCCAATTTCTTGAATCATGATGGCACCTACTATACCACTAGTAGGAGAACCAAACCCTGTAGTCCGTAGCCGAAGCGGAGGACTACTA
>JBDJHY010843294.1:0-25326 GCA_039654485.1 Withania somnifera | reverse complement strand
TCTAAGGTAGAACTCGACGGTCTACATAACTCTTCTACTATTTATGGGATGTCAACAATTGACTATGAATAACTCGAACCTTCTCCATAACATCACGAAAAAGATACGTATCAAGACCTCACACCTCAAATATGTCAAATCAATCAGTTAGATACCTATATCTCTTACCACAAAATCCCTTAAAAGATGGCATCTGGTTACTAGAGTGATAGATCTTTTCGTAAGAAAACTTCGGTAATGGTAAATGCTTATCCTCACTATCTCTGAAGTCTATAACATAAGAATGTATTGTATCCTCCAAAACAAGAATAGTATGCTTAGACTGGCCACCAGTGTGAGTGTTAAAAGATGTACTCATATCTAGATGAGTGCCCAAGCCATGTTGTAACGCTCTCCAGAAATACAAAGTGAACAAGGACCCTTGGTCCAAAATGATAGAAATGGGGATAACATGCAACTTTACAATTTGACTGAGGTAAATCTATACTACTTTCTCAGCTATACAATCAACCTTGACATGAGTAAAATGGGAATATTTAGTTAATCAATCCATGATAACCCAAATGAAATCAAATTCCCCATGGTCCTAGCAAAATCCCACAACAAAATCCATGGTAGTCCGTTCTCACTTCCACAAAGGAATGAGCATCCTTTGTGGAACTTTGTTTGGCCTCTAATGCTCAAACTTAACTGCTGATGTTAAGCATCTAGACATAAGCCTAGCTATATCTCTCTTCATGCCATACCACCAATTTTTCTGGTTCAAATTATAATACATCTTTTTTGCTCCCAGATGAATGGAATACCTCAAAATTGTTCCTATCGCATAATAAATCTAGTCAAATCACCACCTTTGGCACATATATACGCCTACCAATCCTTAAAACACCCTTAGGGTCAAGAAAAGATTTCTTCGACTCTCCCCTCAACACTTCGCCATTGATGATACACAAATTTTCATCCTCAAACTGTTTGTCCTTAATTTGGTCCATAAGGGAAGAATGAGACTCAATAAAAGCAAGAATACCACCACCAACTAAAATCAGTAAGAGAAGAAAACTATTCACCTAACTCGAACCTCTTAGGCTAAGGGTCTCATTTGTTCCTGAAATAAAGCAAGACTACCCATACTAGCCGATCTTCTGCTCAAAGCATCAACTATAACATTCACCTTCCTTGGGTTTGTAAAAGATAGTCATGTTAGAATCCAAACCAACCCGAGAAGAATCATAACAAACGGCAAATGACTCACTTTATATAGACAAGGGCAACACTAGGGCTAAAGTCAGTAAGGCCTTAAGACTCTAAAAAATCTCCTCGCACTCATCTGAGAATGGAAAAGAAAAATTCTTCTGGGTCAACTGAGTCAATAAAGAAGCGATAGAAGAAAATCTCTAGACAAATTTATGATTGTACCCTGACAAGCCAATGAAGCTACGAACCTCTGTAGGGGAAGTAGGTCTAGTCCAACCACAGGCTGCCTCAATCTTGGAAGGATCAACCATGATACCCTCCTTGGAAATTACATGCTTCAAGAAAAATTATATTGCGCTAAAAAATGGAATTTAATGAACTTGGCATACAATCGCTTCTCTCTTAGACACTAGAGCACTATCCTCAAATGAAGCACATATTTTGCCTCAGTTCTGGACTAGACAAAGGTTTCATCAATGAAAATATTAAAAAAGGAGTACAAATAAGGCAAAAACACTCCATTCATCATCTCCATGAATGTTGCAGGAGTATTAGTCATCCCAAATTGCATAACTAGAAACACATAATGCTTATAGTGGGTGAAAAAAAAATCTATTTTAGGGACATCTAATTCCCTAACCCTCAACTGATAATAACTAAAACTCAAATGAATTTATAAAATTACTAAATTACATTGCAACTTATCAATCGATCATCGATCCATATTTATCATTCGTGAATAAAACAAAAGCACACAATGATGATACGCTTGGTCTAATGAACCCCTTATCCAACAAATCATGAAGCTTCCTCTTCAATTCTTTAACTCTGCTAGATCCATACAGTAAGCAGGAATAGATGTGGGCTTAGTTCTCAACTCCAAATCAATAGTAAAATTGATGTCCCTATCATGGGGAACACTTGGGAGATTATAAGTGCAGACATTGAAAAACTAACACATTATCGGGACTGAGTCCAATAGGGGAGTATCAACTAGTATCTCAAATGACGGTTGAATAGGAGATACAGCCTCTACTTCTCATCCTTTGGGAATTAAGGAAGGAAATCACTCTACTAGGATAAAAGCCCTTGGAACCAGTTCCTACTCAATCTTCTAAATACCAGACATGTCTAGTGTAACCGTCTTGGAGTAACAATCAAAGATGACATTGTTAGGATTAAGACAATCCATACTCAAAACAATGTCAAAATATACCATTTCAAGGATTATCAAGTCTACAAAGGTATCATAACCTACCACAGATACATCACATGATCAGTATAAATGATTCACAACTAAAGAATCTCCTATGGGTGTAGCAATATGCAAGGAGCTAGTAGGGACTCCCTCATAATACGAAATCCAACCAAAATATATGTAGACACATGAGAACATATATTCCCCAAAAAAAATATCACAAAAATAGGTCAATACCTTACTAGAACAATACCTGCAATCAAATCTAATAAAATAATAACTCGGTGACATAGGCGGTTGAGAAGAACTTGAGAAACCTAAACACCTATCATGACCTATCAATATAAATATATGCACTACCATAACCATCATATCATAAAACTGAACCCATCCAATTTCTCTTCTCCATGCACTCACTACATGGAATAAGTCAAATGCCTCTGATACAAGTACCAAAAGTAAACATACCACCTCAATACTCATTATGAGAAAAGCTTTCCCATAATTTACAATAATTGTTGATGTAATCACTTTGGTAACTGTAGTAAGAATTTTAAACTTGGTTATAAATACACCATCCTCATATATACTAAGTAGTCCATTTATGATATGTCAAACTTCAATTTCAGATGTTATCATGCATATCACTTGATCACTCCCTCGGTTACACCATTCTCAACTATCAAACTACTTTTGATGTTGGGTATTCCATATGTTTCCTCTTTCCACCAATGAATAACTGTCTAAAGAAAATAAGATGTTCATAAAGTCCTCTAACAAATTCATTCTATTTTACATACAACTTTCCTCAGAATTAATCATAGCACCATGACTTTGCTCAACCGATTAGTAAATCAAAATATAGTTCAAGTCTGGATACAGATCCTCTACATAAGTCCTCCTCTCTTCTTTAATACCAAGTTGGACATCAAAGCCACATAATGAAACCCCAACTGGAGAAGATATATCCAAGAGCGAATAGGTATTTAGTAGTCCATAAGGAAAAGCAAATGCGATAAGAGTGAAATAATAAATATAATAACTTATAAAGATTCTATAGCCTCTAAAAGATAAGTGAAGACTTCTCTACACCGATCCAAGAGACTCTAGTAGACCTTGGCTTTTGCATATTTGAGACTCTTTGAAGCTAGAGCTCTGACTCCAACTTGTCACGACCAATATTCCAAGGCCGTGATGACACCTTTCTAAATTTACCTAAATAGGTAATACTATATAATATATAAGGTTAACTGTGAAAAGTAATAAACCAATGAGAATACGAAAAGGTGAAATGTCAAAATATATCTATAAAACCACCTAGAAACTGGTGTTGTGGTGTAAAAGCCTCTAATAAAAGTAGTACATAGTCTTAATGTCTCAGATCCTCAAACTGGATCACATACCCGAAATAAAAGAGTTTGGGAATCTTACAGATGACAAACAACTACCATGATTCTCGAATAACAAAGCCTCAGAACAGATCTGATTGGATATAATCATACTGCTCTGAACTCTTAACCTACACAAGTGTAGAAAGAAAAGGAGTACCAAATAAATAATGGGTACTCAGCAAGTATTCTTGTCTTGGACTTAAGACAAAACAATGAATAATCACTAACTAATCTGACCATCCCGACCATTATCCAGACTACTAGACGTATATCAAATCATAGGCAGTATTTCATAGTGAAAAGTAAATGAAAATTATACAGTACAGAGAAAATCACAAAGCTAAGTACCAAGTATGAGCTCATAATAAATCCAAAAAGTAAATTCCACCTTAACCAAAATAGATCCATATCAAATATCATCAGCAATTCATTACCAATCAGTTCCATGATGTATCAATATTCAAGTTAAATTACTCATCGTTTACTAAAGGTACATTCCGGTCCTTAGCCCATCCTAAGGAGGCCTCCCTCTCAAGCCCATTTCACAACTTATGGGAATGATCCTACTTACTATGCCAAGGCCTCATAGGTGGAATAAAACAATTTCAACTAAATCTATCAATTACTTTCGATTCACAACATTCGAGGTTTTCTTCTTACTTATCATCTCGCCTAAGGGGTACTTTTATAACAACTTCAATGGCACTTGATTAATCTAGTCACCTTGGGCTCACAATATCATCTCAATAATAGGGTAAATGAGTGAGAGACACACTTCATATTAAGAATGTTCACCAAATATAAATCAATCAAGCGACACTTCATGTATGTATAATACAAGGCAATGAAATGAAAAACTATCCTATCTCACATACCTTAGTAAAGTCGACATTCACACATTGGTCACATTGCTTTTATATGGAACTTTAACAATAGGAAATATCAGTGTTATGACTAATAATCAACTCACAGAACACACCTGCCATTATTGGAATTTTCAGGACCCATGGGCGCTATCCAAGCCATGTAGTACCATTACCTTAGACTCAGCTTGGTCATGTCAGACTCATCTCGTAATACTAAAAAACCTCATATTGACCTAGAAAGACTAAAAATATTCAGCACATGAGGATCTTCTGGCAATTCTAACAACATTAGACTGATTTGGTAAGATTAAACATCTCTGACACATCAGGCTCATCTAGAATTACTAACAACATCAGACTGACCTGGCAAGACAGGGTAATCCTATCACCTCAACCCATAGGTGGAATGTTAGTGTGTCAGGCATATCATTAACACTTTAATATCATAAATTATGTGTGAAAATACAATGACAATAGGAGTATCAAAATTAAGAAGAAACATGGCACAAATAGGACAACTAACTCATGAAGCCCACACACGGGTAAATATCAATCATATCACGATTCAACCAAGGCATCTCATGGGAACAATACAAGTAAGGAAAAAACAAAATATAAGACAATATTTCATGGGCACTACAAGGTAGTATCAACCCTTCCCCAATCAAAAATAATGAAATAATCAAGCAATTACCAATTTCCATTCCTTTCTTTTAGCCTTGCATACTTTAATCTAGTCTCTCCTGGTGAATAATCATCACTACCCCACATGGACACCCCCAACAAGTCCTATTACTCCCAGTTACACATAAACAATGCACAACAAAGATTCTATATAGATTTGTAAATAGGGTTAAGCCTCTACTACCATAGAAAAGTGAGAGAGATTCAAGAAGGTTCCTTACCTTCGTGTCGTGTATCCAACTTCATGAAATATAGAAAAATAATAAATTTTCCATGAGGATTTTGAAATGTTCTGGCCATATTGTATGCCTTAACTTGAGTCCCCAAAACAAAGCTAATAACCCTTTCAAAATTTAGGAAGTCTTTATGGAAATTTAAGTCACCCATGTAATGAGGATTCTAATTATCATGTTAAAATCAAAATACAGGTTCATGTTGATAGATTAAATACTGATTTACTTCATAAGAATATTGGATATTAAAAAACCAAAAATATTAATACAAAATTTAAGAAACAAGTATGAATCCACATGTGGAATCCCATAAAGTGTGCATTTTGAGGAAAATCTTACCAAGGGCCATGAATTCTTTGAAACATGATGATTTGAATCTTTATAAATAATAATATATATCTAATGGTGTTTAACAAGGGTTTTGGAGTGTGAAAAATAACTCTAAAGTCGTGCAAGACCTATATTTAAATAAGGATGTACATGAAAACCCCAAACTACGTTCATTAAAAACCGGTCAAAAGCCAAAAAATGGCTAACTAGTGGAGCATAGTTGTGAGGAAGATATTTCATACTTAGTAAATTTACTTACCACCCCCTAAGCTACTATGGTGTCTTGGCACAACTCTTTGTACATATCATCCCTCTAGGGTATGACTATTGCTCCCATTTCGTCCGAGTTTTGGCTTTCACTTATGTTTATGCTCCTGAACACATTTGTAACCCTATGAATACAAAATATATATGAATTTTGAGTGTAAAAATATTCAAGAAACATTAGAATCTTCAAAATGGGCATACGAGGTCAATATGACCCGATACACCCCATCATGCTAAATCACATACTTTGATCTAAAGTATCAAAACTTATTCAGAACTCATGGAACTATATTCAACCCTTCTACTAGACCAAATTAAATCTCATGGATCCAAAGGAATCAACAAAATCTGAATTTGAGTGTTAAATCATCAAATATTGACAAAAGTCTAACTTTAGCCGCAAAACTAAATGATATCCCGTCAAATGATATATAGTCTACAAGAAAAGTCTAACATTGATAAGAATTATACTCCTAGAAGTATTTCTATATTACATACCTAATGAAACTGATGGAATTCCATTCTGAGGCCTAGAAATCAAGATAAGGCCCAAAACTCAACATAAAGACATCCAATCACTATGAAATTCAAACTTTTACAACGTTTTAGCTCCAATTCCCACCAATCCCATAAAGTCAACAAAATATGACTCAGTTAAACTCTCGGGAAAATTTTAAATGGTATATTTGTGTAAAGTGTCCAAAATTACCTTTAGGGTTATTACAGATGGCTAGACAATGACCATCAATCCTAGGATTGACAACAATGTTACTTAGTAAAGTCCCTTTGTTCCTATGATTCTATGTAGAAAAAAGTTGGTCCAACTGAGTCTCTAACTAATTGATGAAATTTTAATATGAATCTACAAGTTGTGTGATGTTAGCAAGGTCATTTTTAATATCTTTGATCCTTTTGTTGGAGGGCTCATCCCGCTTTACTGCTCAAGCATCTCTTCAACTCTAGAAGATCTACCAAATTCACTATATCTACCCATAGGGGTATATACAAACCCCTCTCTATATATTTTTGGTCTCTCTAATAATCATCTCTTCCATAATCATCTCTTTTGTAGTCACCCTTTCACCAATAATCACGATCATGGTAATTCCAACCTTAGTTACTAGTACCTTGGTAATCCCCTATCTGATTCACAAACCTACCTCTACGACAGTGTTTGTATAATAGTCTTCATGAGAAATAGCCTTTTCATTAGTGTCCATAGCATTTATATTGGATAATAACTACTTAGTGAATAAATCAACTTATGTGTGAGCATGTACATTAAGATTGCACTCACCCTCAATCTTTCTTTGCTGAAAAACCATCCTAATAGGATTCACCCAACACCAGTCTCTTGAGTGTACTAGGCTCTATTTCATTTAGTCACTTCATCCAACTTATTAGCAATGTACACAAAAGTTTGAAGTATGAATGATCATCCCATGTACGTATCATCTCGTCTTGGTGGCCGAATTCAAGATAGTATAAAATACCTCCTTAATTTAAATATTTGTATCCATGTTTAGGAAACTTCTTTAGCTTCTTCTTGGATCTCATCTAGGCCTCGTGCAATGCTTTATTTTGTATTTATCCAATGTTGCTAATCTTATCTCTGAGATATAACATCTTAGATGGTGGGAAGAATCTCTCAAGAAGTCATCTCTTAGCTCCACCCATGAGGGAGATGATTCAACCATGAAGTGGAATCATCATATAGTGAAAAAGGTCCACCCACGTAGTACTTGAGCCATCAGGGAGCTGATTTAACCATAAAGTAGAATCATTAGATAGTGAAAAGGGTAGAAACCTGAGATAGATAGTAGCTTCATCATCCTAGGAGTTTTAACAACTTAAGAATTTCCAAAAAGTTTGTCAAGTACAAATTGGGTTCCTTCCCAGCTTTCCCCCAACATAATCCCTTCAAATTCAGCAACTATATCATTGTACTATTTATAGAGAACATAGCACCCTAGTTGAGTGGTGGGAGTAGTATGTATCCAGTTAACTCAAACCCATCTTCATCATCATCAACTGTAACTTTAGCTCTAGGGTTTAGGTTAAATTAAGCTTCATGTTTATCTTGCTAGGCCGTTTTGGCTACACAAAAGTAATTTCCTTATGAGTCTAGGCCATCCTTCTTAGAGTTTGATTTGTCTTAGGTTGAAGTGGAAGTAATGGATCATCAAAGGTTCTTGTATAGGGAATAAACTAACTACGAACTTGGAGAGAACAGAACCAACAAGGTAAAGTCAAATTAGGAAATATAACTATAACTAAAACAAAATACTATTAGACTACATCAAGCAGTATTCCTCAGCAATGGTGCAAAACATTAATGTCTCTCAAAACTATACTTTAATTAGAAGTGTAAAGTGGAAATTTCCAAATATGGAACCCAACCGAGGGTTGGGGTCAATCCCATAGGGAATATGAAGAAATATGCCTACTAGCTTCATTATAGTATGTATTTCTGAAACAAAAATAATGCATAAAATAAATTTTGGTCTGATTGTTGTAGTTATAATATAAAAAAACAAGTTATAAAATTCTTTAAGTTGTGATCATGATGGTAAATATACTAGGACTGTGTTCCCTATAATGTCTTAACTCTATAAGTGTTCGATACTAGTGTCCTATTCCAGTGCTATGCGTGCAAAATATATAGGTTTGATTAACTGAAATACCACCAGGACCTGTAAAGTAAATTTATATTATCTCTGCCACTTCTCAAAGAGGATATCAAACTAACCCCTATTTTTAATCTCAAATTTAACTTTCGTTGCTAGGTCTTAAGTAAATTAGATGGATTTCCTAAATCTCTGTGGTATTTTCTCTTTCAAATCTATACCCCTCTTCTAGAAAGTAAAGAATACATGAAAGTTCTTAACACTGCGTACCTCAAGAAAACATTTAAAATAAAGAAACCTATATTACATGCACCACAATACTCAAGAAACACACCTAATTTTACCGAACATAGTTAGGCACGAATATCGAATTTTGTTGGTTTTAGGCCTAATGATGGAACTGAACATGTTGTGAGACCCTTGAGATAATAAAATTATGAAATTCTAATTATAATATAGTATACATTGAATTCTTACATGGGCCATGCATATTCGGGTTTCAGACAGTGGAGGGGTATATGTCAAGGACTCTCATGGGTCCTGCATTTGTGAGCTATAAAGCTACTAGGTGGTGCATATAGTATCACTAAGACATTTTGTACAATTTCATTAAATATGTGTTACTTTATTCTCTTGTTTTCTTACATGTGCCTTTTGATTTTATGAGAGGCCTGAAGGTAAGCTAGACTTAATTGTACCTCCTTGTTTATGGGGACTCAGTAAGGTCTTATTTGTATTTATTAATTTTTATTTACTATTTCCTACACTCATGGTTATCATTTAGTAGTTATTTCTAATTGTTCTTACCTATAAATATCTATTCATGTGTGGGATTTCATGTTATTATATCTTTTCCCCTCGTCTGCTTATTGAGGTTACAAGCACATCACCCTTCTTTATTTACTTAGTGTATTATCTGTTGCAAGAACACAAATATATTTCACTACTTTATAAGGGTTTTTCTATTGTTGTTGTTATCTAACTTATTTATTTCTATTGTTTATGATCCTACTTAATCTATAGCTAGCTTTGTCTGTGTGTATTCATACTTTCCTTGTGTTTTGTTACTTGTTTCCTCCATTAGATATTGTTTACTATTTTTATTTCTTATGTGGTCCCAGTCGGACGATGATGCTTACTAGGTACTTGAATTCTTTGTCCTTTCATACTCATACTACATCTCTGCTTCTTTTAGTGCAGATTCTTGTACGACTCCCATCGTTGATCATAAATTTAGGCACAGTTTCTAAGATTCTAGGAAAATTAGGGTTCTTGGCTATCAGAGCCTTACATTATCTCTTAATTATATTTACAACCTATCACTTGTTTTTCTAAGACAGTTATTCATTTTTTGAAATTATTATATTCTCTTTAATTTTTTATTTTAGTGGATCACTATACCAGTTTATTAGGTTTTAGGGTTTTATTTCTATTTTATAACATTAGAACTTATTTCGCATTTTATATTTTTCTGTAATTGTAATAATGACCTTTATGGTCATTATTACATTTATGCATTTTCCTTATACTTTAGAGACTTCTAGTAGCCGCCTTAGGTCATTGGTGACCTTCTAGGATTGGTAGTTTTGTTCCTTAAAGGTTCAGTTATGATTTATACCATTTTTCTTGTTTTAGAGCTTTAACTTAGGTAAACATTGACCTTATTTAACATTCTGTGAAAGCAGGCTCAAAATTAAATTTCAATAGTTTCGGTAGCTCTCGGGCTATATTTTAGCCTTGGTGGACCCTTGGTTTGGGTCTAGGAGATTTTGGTATGATTTTACCTCATTTGACGGGATAACACCTCTTCTTAGTTGAAAATCTGACTTCTGTCCACTTTCGATGATTGGAGTCTTAAGTCTAAAATTTGGCAGTTCCATCAGCTCCAGAATGCTGAATTTAGGTTAGCTAAGCCTTTATTTTTGCTCCCTGAGTTGTTTTCGTTTAGATTGGCGATGTCTTCTAATTTAAAGTTCCAGTTGCTAACTTTATTGTAAAAGTTTGCAGACTCGAGTGTTTTTATTTTAATTACTATTTTGAAAACTATATATTGATATTTTATTATTATAGTTTATTATCTTTGTAAAAATTTTAGGTACTTATAAAGTAATTCACTAGCTATAAAATATTTACTTATGATAATTTATTAGAGTTTTATATTTTATTAGTATCCTAATAAAAATAGTTGGTATCGTTCTGTTAAAAAAATTATATTTTAAAAGATAAGTATCATTTGAAATAATTTTATATTAATTATAGTATTTCTAAAAAATTATATTTGTTGAATTGCGGACCTATGTAATATTCAAATATTTAATATTTGGATAAAATGGAGGGGGTGTGGCTTGCCACCTCAAACCCACGTGTAAAGTGGGAGAGAGGCACTACCCAAACCATATCAAATTTCCACATAAGGCATGAAAAACCTTTTTTTTTTGTCTTTATATATATATATATATATATATATAGAAAGAGAGAGAGAGAGAGAGAGAGAGTAAAGGAGTATTAAGTATCTATGTCAATTATTCAAGCTCGAATCTAGTGGGGTGCTACTCGAAGATCGAGATGATCTTTTGCTTATTATGATGAATTCCGATTTTTAATTCATGAATTTTGATAAGTTTTGAGTTGTGTTCTTCTTCGTCTCTGGGCTGTTTAGCTTAATTTTATCCCAAATGGAAGCCCATGACCCCTATCTGCTTCTCTTCTTTCTACTTCATCTTTCTTTCTAACGGCACTCGGTGTAATACAATGTCATTGACCTAGATATGGCCTTGTGGTGGCCGTAGGTTTGACTCTTGAAGTATTGGATGCAATAACAAAGGTTTTTTTTTTTAATTTGCCCTCAGGTTTGGGCTGGTTGTTATGTGCTGTTAGCTATAGACTGAGACTTTGCAGCATAGTTTAATCCAAGAACTGCTATACCTTTAATCTAAGAGCTGCTATACCTTGAATCCAAGAGCCCGTTACCACCATTCTTTGATAAATTATGGCCTTGAAGGCTCATTTTCATGTTGAAATGACTAAAGAGGACTAAAAATAGTTAATATGGGATTTTCTAATAAATAATAATAAATGAAGTATTTTCCACTTATCTAAGACCTGATCGAGCGTTGGCACCCGATTTACTAATGTTCTACTTGTTTTAGCACATGCTTCTCATCTGGCATCGGGCATTATCACTACTGCTGGAACTTAAGTCCCCACAATGATTTTGCCAATGAATACAACCTTTTTTAACTGTATCACACTTCTTAGTTGGCATATTTTTATACTAAGATAGAAAATAAAGCACATGAGATACTATGATACTGAGATATGAGACCTATCGAGCTACTAGAGATTGCTACATAATTAGATGACATCTATTGACACTACACTTGGGATTCATGCAACTAAAGTAGGGGTACAGAACATATTAGAGATGTTCCGGGTTAAGGCCCGCTGTGGGTCCTTCATGCCGAGCCTATGTGTATTAATGAAGGAGCATACCCAAGAACTATTGTATCATCATTGTGTTACTTCACTACACTTGTTTCCTATATGAACTCTCTGGCCGTATAAGGGTCCGATAGGGTGAGATGCCTTGTTCTTACTCTTCCATTCTTATGTGACTTGGGAACTTTTTAACTTTTATTTATCCTTGTTGCTACTTGTATGAGTAGCTATTAGATGTAGTTGTTTTCTCATAATCATTCTTACATAGTGGAATTATCTGTGCATATTTGTAATTATTATATCCTTCCCCTTCCTAATCATTCAGGTTATCGATACACCATCAGTTTTGCCATAGTCTTTCGTGAAACCTTTTATTACCTGCTTCCTTATACTATTTTTACACTGGTGCAAGGACCTCAGTTATGTTCTTCTTCTCTTACCTAAGTTCTTGACTTTTTCCGTAGATAGCAGTTCTTATTTTATATCTATATTTCATGGTTCCATTATCTATATATATTTCTCTATACTGATTTTTTTTGCTTTTATAACCTATTTTTATATATTCGTTTATGTACCATTCTTATAACTTTTATGCACCTAGTGGTCCCTGAATCCTACTAGTTATTCATTGATTTGATAGTTATACTCATACTACACTTTTGTATTTTCCTGATGCAGATCTAGGTGTGAGGTATTTCCACCATTCATGCTAGATTTTGAGGACTCAGAGATTCAGGGTGAGCTCCCGGTGACCAGAGTTACCTGCTTCTCCTTAATGGACTTGTTTCTCCTTTGTACTCCAGAGGCATCTTTTATATTCACTTTTAGCTATTTATGTACTCTTAACTTTAGTGGCTCTTATATATACACTGATACCAGGTCTTGGGATGGTTTAATTGACTGTTGACTACATTGTGTCTATGTCTCTCTTCTGCTTCTTATTTACTGCTCTATTTTACTAGTACTTAGCCTTATTTGTTGCAGTAGCCCATTACTTGGAGTTTCTAGCTACAGGAATTGGTTTGCCTACAAAAGGGTTGTAGGTGCCATAACAATATGAGAAATTGGATCATGAAAACTTGGTATAAAAGCATATGTTACTAGTATCGGTGGTACAACAACAAGTGTTTAGTAGAGTCTTATGGATTGGTATGACAATGTCCATACCTTATCTTTATAAGGGTACAATGGGATTCTTAGAAAATTACTCTCTCATTTTTTGACTCTAAATCATGCATTTTTCTCCTTAGTGGTTTCTCGAAGTCTCATTTATTCATATTCAGTCTTTCATAAATAGTCCTTTCAAGGTCTTAAGCACGCAAGGATGAGTCTTCTATGCTAATGTATAGTGCTCTAGCTAAGGGACGAGGTAGGGATCAATATCGAGGTTTAGGACATTCTAGATTCACATACCAGTCAAAGGTTCAGTAGTTGTCATAGCGCCAGGACATTTCAAAAACCACCAACCTGTGAATCATCCATATCAGCAGCCAGTGAACTTAAGGTCATCCTCATCACCAGATCTGACACCAGTAGGGATCATTGATATGCTAGGTCTTTGGTGTATATTACTTGAAAGTTTTAGGTTAGTTGAAGGTGTGCCTTTGATAAGGATATCCCATGGTGTATGGAGTATTTCCCAAGTTTTGAGTGAGTTTAAAAGCTTACAGTAGGTTCGATGTCCGTCCTAGAGTAAGAGTCTAGATTCCAAAAGTTTGTTTAATGTACTTATATGGTCTTCTCTTTTGATCATAAGAGGGAAAAGAGATTTACCGGTGGATTGATTTTACAATATAACTTAGCACTAGAGGTTTTGGTAGTGGTAGGCCATTCTTTCACTCACGTTGTTAGCCATGAAAATTTTATGGAGAGCTTATGCCAAGAGACATATGGTCGCATTGATCGTAGGACTTGGTAGGAGGGTGGTTTATTTATTTAATGTTTAGGAGTATGGATCATCCTGATAGGCTATTTAGACACTGGTATGGAATTTAGCTAAGGTCCAGTGTGGTATTAGTGGAGAGAGTTCTGGTTAGACTTTGAGGGGTGCTTCTTCTGGACCAATAGGCCAAAATTGCGACAAAGGCTCATCTGGTTCTTCTCTCTAATGGAGGTCATTGGGCTGAGTTATAGATATGGTATTATTAGTTATTTTTCTAGATATTTCCCCCAATGCAGGGTAGCTCAGCTAGCTCACAGTTCTATGATGGTTGTATTTCCACTAATTAGAGATGGTGACCTTGGTAGAAGTGATGCTAGAAGTAATGCTCAGTAATGTATGACATGGATTCGTTTCAAGGGTCAGTTTGAGGGTGATCAGGTTTTGTACGATCAGGTCATAGATTATATGATTCTGACTAGTGTGGAGGCAGGAACCTTGGATATTGTGACCTCAGGTGTTGATATATAAGTTTTGACCTTTTCTTTCCCGTCAGCCAGTCTTGGGCTTATCAAATTTTGTATCCTTATGACTATCTAAACTTGCTTTCTTATCCTTTGTTATAATAGGCTAGTGAGCCGTTATTGATGACTATGTATGTTTCTACCCCGATAGCTATTTTTATTAGTAGTGTATAGTGATTCTAGACCCGATTAGGTAACCTTTAAGAGGCTTGAGTATTGTCTTGAGATGTCTAGTCTGGTCCTTGTTTTGGTAAGTTTAGGGGAGCTTCATAGTGAGTTGAGCTTGTTGTGGTAGATTAGAATTGCTAGTGTTGTGTATCAAGGGATAGAAAGCTTACCTCATACTGAGCTACTTTTGGGTTGTGGTGAAAATACCATTACCATAGCCATGCTTGGAGGATCCCCAGTTATATGCTAGGTTTTGTTAGCCGAATAGGGTCATCCTTGCCTTAATCGATAGAAAGTTAGTACAGTGCCACCCAAGTTAGCTAGAATCTGTTCACAATAGTATTCTTACTCTTTGTTTCTTGTTTTGGCTCCGGTGGTTGGAAAGTTTTATTGGTTTTCCTGACCAACCTACATGTCCAACCATCTAAGAGAGATATTAATTTTGTCTTTTGAGGTTTAGTCGGGCCTTGAGGCCATTTCTATTTCTTTTCATAGTATGGCCTCTACTAAGTTGAGGATGCAAGGAGAATAGTTTTAGATTTTAATTTCTATAAAGCTTTTATGATGTTAGTATTCATGGTTACCCTAGTAGATGATTTCTTTTTGTAGTGGATTGAGCGTTCCAATCCCTGGGTTTTCCTATTTTGAGATGTGGTATATTATTTTTCTTGGTAATCTATCTTCTGGGTCAATTGGTTGGTGATTCTGGGGTTATGTACATATTTCATGTTTTTTAAATTAGAATGGGAAGGATGCCAAGCTAGAATGTCTACTTATTTGATTTGGAGGGTGCTAGAGTTGTGCAATGGTACTACGGTGAGCTAGTTTGTCTCCTATATCACAGGTCAGCATATTTTTGGAAGGGTTATCGATTCTAATGATTCATTAAGTGTGGATTACCTTGTCTTAGTATGGTTCCTTAATGATTTTCAGTAATATTATGCAATATTTTCGTTGCATGCATGGAATTCTCCAGGTAGCGAGGTACTATTGCCATGTGGTCGCCAGGTGTTAATCATAGTAGGGTGTGTTATGTAAAATGGTGACTATCTTTTTGGGACTTGGAATTAACACAACTATTATTCGGGCTTTAGGAGGATCATATATGTCTTTATTTGTGCGCATTGATAGATATTTATCGTCTGTATTGATCGGTAGCTTATTCGTTCTATAATACTCTTGTCTAGTTATAGTAAGATAAATATGGCCATCTATTTTATATACAGTATTTCTTTACTTGAAGTGCATGGATATTATTCGCAATTCGAGTCAGCTCTGGGTATTCATTTTTTAAAAGTTCTTACTTGCGTTGAGATTTATTTATGTCTTTAGCAAAGGATTATTAGTACCATATTATTACCAGTTGAAGTTTGGGGGATATAAATTTTGGAGAGTCATCTTTAGCTTAAGTGAAGTGGTACGTCGAGGATTTATTTTGTGTTGTTCCAAGTTTCATCTTAGATAGGCTATCATAAAATTGTCATTTGGGGAGTTCACCCTCTTATCAATACAGTTATTATTCGAATTAGATGAGTTTGTTGGAGCTATATATTTCATATGCAAAAGGTGAGGATTTTTTCCATTCTTGGTTGTGGCACTTCAGTAGTCTTACTTGTCTGTGGAAGTTTATTTAAAGGGATATTCGAGCTAATAATACAAACTTCTAGGAGCCGTGTTTCAGGTTCCTAGTTTGGTAGTGAGGAATTTGTAGTATTGGTTATAGAGGATTAGTGGTTGTGTGAGCTTGGGATAGAGTATTGAGTTTGAGACTATTGATTCCACCACGGGTTCAGGAGATGATTAAAGGGTTTGAGGATTGTGGTTGAATTTTAAGAACAATAGGGATCTGATTTTTGTTGATATTGTTAAAGGTCATTGCCTACATGTTCCATCTGTGTGATAATAATTAAGGTATATTGTGGTCTACATCGGAGTTCCTAGTAGAAGTGGGTTATAATAGACCATCTAGTGAGGTTATCATTTTATTCCAAGGTTTAGTGATTGTTAGGGATGTCATTATTTGGCTAAAAAAATTTGTACACTCTTCTTAGTTTAGCTTTTTGTCAACATCGAGTATGTGGTTTTAGTTGTTTTTGAAAGGTGGTTCTATCACATGTGGTTTCGTTCCTATTACATCAGACCTGGTGTGTATCTCACTCTATTTCTGAAGGTCCTATTACAGGTTGCGATTGAGTTCTTTAATGGTTGTGATCCAGTTAGAGCTTTGATAAATTTTTCTAGAATAACAATTGTCATTTTGTGTTTAGAGTACATCGTTTGAAGTAATGTACAAGGGAAGTTCTGGATCTTATACCACAACTTTATGGTTTTGAGGCTAGACTAGCGGTACATGATTTTTTGAGTGATTTATGGGATTCATTTTGGAGATGATGCATATGGGTTTGCTCGTATTTTTGGGTTCTTTTAGAGAAATTGTATCAGTTCTTTATTTGGTCGACATGGAAACGTTGCCTTCTAGATGAGATTTATGGTTCCGAAAGGAAGTGATTTGGATTCAATTGCGGTTTATTACGTTATAAAAAATTTGTGGTCTTTCTAGTCTGATGTATGTGAGAGTACTATGTTTTTTGGGTGAGTTGCAGTAAAAGTTTCGTGTTGGTATCTCCTAGCTTAGGGAACTATCTTTGGTGTTTTACTAGTTCTTATGGGATTTTCCCCCCTTGTATATATTTTTGGGGCTTTTCTTTCTCTTATGTTCTGAACTTTCAAAGATGAAAGTCCTTTTTAGTAGTAGATATTGCAATGAGCCTTCTGGTTATTTTATGAATATTGTAATGACCCTTCAAGTAGTCATTCCAGGTCATTGTTGACCTTCTGGGACCGGTAGTTCAGTTACCTAAAGATTTGATTGAGATTTATCTAAATTCTGATGTTTTATAACTTTAAATTACGTAGTCATTAACCTAATCAACATTCTGTGATAGCAAGCTCATAATAGAATTGGTATCTTGGATTTTTTCTTGAGTCAGGTTTGGATATCAAGACAATATGTTCCACTTGCCTTGTTCATATATATTGTAGGTGCACATTGGATCTGTTTTTAGAATAGTAAGGTTTGAAGATTATTTTTTTTCCTAATGGTTTGCATTGAATCTATTTTCCCATATATGGTTCGTGAATTAACATACTCAATGGTATGCTTTCCACACTTTATCAGGGTACCTCTTTATTTGCAATACCATTTGCTTGTGTACTTCAGAAGAGTGCTCCACTTCAGCAATTTATTGAGTGTGAGATAAGCTGGTTATGGCTTGTGTTATTTATTCTTTAGTTTTGTTGTTGATTTATGTAGTTGGGGGTCAATATTCCTCGAACCATTGAAGTACCTTTGGATGTATTCTTTAGTCTTTGGATGACAAAATAAAAGGAGATACGTTGAAAGGGTTCATTTTTTTTCTTAGCTAGTGATTCATCTATAGATTAGAAGGTTATGATTTGGTGTAGTAAATCGAGTTGGTATTGACATTTCTTTTAGTTCTAGATAATTTTTGACTTTATTCATTTAGTTTTTTTTCCTTAAGAGTAGTTCAGTCAACTTTTTACGTTTTGAGGTGATTCTTTCTTACTTTGGATTTTAGCCATGCCATTATGCAAAGTTTGGAAAGGACAATTAGTCTTTGAGTTTGAAATTTTTGATCCATAAAGAAACTAATCTGATCTCAGTTGGGGAGTCCATTGAAGATCACTTGCCTTATTTGAATTATACTTCGGTCTAGTTGGTAGTGGTAGTTGAAAATTAAACTGCACAACACTTTATACACTGCGGGTTCGGAAGGTATTTGAATGGTTCGAGGGTCGGATATAATTCTGATATAGGTTATTTTTTAGTCAATATTTCATGATGCAATATATATATATATACTTTATCTACATTGAGTTTTAGTTGAGGTCTATTAAGGTCCACAACCAATCTTCCTAGTGGAGGCAGGTCATTTCAGTCTGTGCAGTAGGTTTTCCCAAGGATTTACTGCTTTTGGTTAGCCCATTCACTAATTGATGGTTCTATATTTTTGGTTGTTATTAACCAATTTATCTTGTTTACTCACTCCTACCAGTTCAATTTCCTTTTATACCAAGTGTGTTATTCAGGTTGTCTTCAATAGATGAGTTTATTCCATGTGATTTTGGGTAATACTATATCATGCCCGGGGTTCATAGCTCATTTTTCAACTTTATAGATATGTTGTAGGTCTTGTGGGATTCTTGAAGGATTATGGATCATTTTTATATATTCTAGTATTGTTTAAGGTTAGCAATTATCAGAGTATTTATTTTTATCTTTTGAGGAAGGCCACTATATGAATTATGGGAATTTTACCATATGCGATGTTGGTTTTGAAGATCTTCCGTGGATTATAGGGTTGTTATGTGATTTTTGAATTCGGTCTCTATTGATGTGACACATGGATTAGTTCTTACTTTTTTAATTCCATTACGAAACCACTCTAGTTGCTTCATCGATCGATACTGTGGTGTTATTTTCCAACTGAGTGTGTGAGATTTCCATAAAGAAACTGTTTGGATTTAGTGGTGGATTTAGAATTATGTGAGGGCCTTTCATCATTCCAATTTATTGATGTGTGAGAATTAGGGGATTTTTGAGTTTCTCACAATAGAAGTTCAATGTAAGTATCACCTGGTCTTGAGATCTTATTTGGGTGATCGAGCGGGTCGTGTGAGGTTTGTATCGTCCTGTTTTAGAGTTTGATGCCTTTCCTCCTACCTTTTCATTTACTTTTGGGGATAAAAGTATTTTTTGTAGTGGATGTTGTAATGACCATTCCTTTCAGTTTTATGATTTCGAGCCTTATAAAGTGTTTTTGTAGCATCTTTAAGTTATTTATGACTTGTCAGAATCGATCGTTCGATTCCTGGGTTGTCTGGTTGTTTTGTAATTTTCCCTATTATTAGAGTCATAGCTTTTGAAATTGCTAACTTCAATCAACATTCCTTTAAAATGAACTCGGAATTGAATTCTAATAGTTTTGTTTGATTCAGAACATGGATTTTTATCTAGAAAGAGTCTTGTTTTTGTACGGAGGCCTTTGTGATGTTATTATATCCTTCTTTTCATGTTTCTTATCTTTTGGAGCTCAAAGGTTTGACTTTAGTCAACTTTTCATTATAGGAGCCCCTAATTGAAATTTAGTTGTGCTATCAACACTGAAATGTCAAGTTTGGCTTATATAAGGTTTTGGTTCGGGTCCTGGGCTAGTCAGACATATTTATAATAGTCGATTGGTATTATGAAAAAATAGATCGAGGGTTGACTTTTGTCAATATTTGTTTGAAACAATCTTGGATCAAGATTTTATCAACATCATATATCCGAAATGTCATTTCCATGAAGGTAACATATTTGATTCGTATTCATTAGTTTCCAAATTCATCCCATTCCAACATTTCAAGATAAGTCTTTAATTGGTTTGATGTCACACTCAGTTGCTGGTGCATTCGTATTTTTTTTGTTGTAATCGTGGCCCTGATCCACGCGATCACAATGCCTTTAACCTCTCCTCTATACAATCACGAGTAGTTGTACGTGGTCAGGATCCCTAAGTATCTTGCCTTACATAATTGGAAGTAATACTCATGTGATCGATATTGGTGTTTTGCCTAGTTTGTTGATCGTGATCCTCCCTTTACGCGATCGCAAAGAGTAGTTCCCAACAGTGTTTAAGTACATGGAAGATCCCTTTTTCACTCAAATGTCTCATTCTTCTTCACTCTAAACCCCATTTTTGAACTTGAATCTTCACGATGAACCATATATAAGCTTGTGAAATGTTGGGGAACGTTCGTAATTGTTTTCATTAGTTATTTGGTTAGTTCCCCCTCTAATTTTATTAAATTTCATCTAAAATTTTTCATATTTCACCAAGTTTTCTCTTCACTTTATTTCATTGATTTATCTCATTCTTTGCTTGTATTTATAAAATATATAAGTTCCTTGTGATTTCAGGAATGTTTTAATCCCTTATGTTCTGAGGATTGGGCTAACGAGCTACATGCTTATTTTGACTCATATTTTTATCCCGGATATAATCATCTCCTTATGGGTATCGTGTTAGTCCTATTAACGTGTATATTACTATAATTACTATATTCATGATCATTGGAGAATTTTTGGAGATGTCTGAGCTAATGACAGTGTTTGTGAGTTGTGCTTCATACGTCAGCTAGGCTATGACTTACTGATTTGAGATTGAGTTTATATTTAAAATAATAGTACTAATTAGCATCCTTGGGTTGGGAATTATAGGAAAGTTACCTTTGACCCTGTCTGCTTATTTTAGTCCTATTCCTGATTTTTGGTTCGATATTTTCTTTTGATTATAGATTACGACTAATTGGTTTTTATTGAATCTAGAATATGAATGTGTGTATTATTGGGTATGTACATAAGTAACAGTCATTGATGACTAGGTATTATGTGCTCTAGTGATTACTACAGTTTGATATTATAGTCTAATGCGTTCATGAGTTTCTTTTTATAAAAAGGGATCTTTAATCATAAATGATGATTCAATTTATAAATAGGAACCTTGAAAGGTATTATTAATAAATGATTTTACTAACTAGTTTTAGACCCGATTGTCGATTGGGCACCCAGTACTTACATTTTCTACTTATTTTAGTCTAGGCCTTAAAACTTGATAGCGGATATGATGAACTTCTTTGAAGTTGTAGCTTCGGTCTGATGTTGGATGTTGCTTATTAGCCATCACCTAATTTTAGACCTGAATGTAGTGGGATAAGGATATTGATTTTTCACTTGGTTTTAGGCCTAGTGATGGCAGGGAAAATGCATTGAGACCCTTGATATATTACAATTATGATATTTTGATAATGAGATAGTATTTGGTGCTAATTGGAGCTTACAGGTTTGAGGAGAGTGAATTTGAGTTGAGGCTCACTGCAATAGATCCTTTTTAATGCAATAATAATTGGGCTGTTGCAGTGGTAATGACACAAAAATCTAGATCTTTTAAGTTTGTTTTTGGGGTTCATTCCCCATATCATTGTTTTGAGAGAGTAGAATGACTTAAGGGATGGAGAGCACCAAAGTGGGAGAAATTCTTCACCACGGTAAGATATTTTTACTCTTTTTTCTTTGATTAATTCATAAAACTAGTTAGTTTCTTGTGTTTATCAATGGTGGAATCATTTGATAAGACACAGGATGAAGAAGATGAAGTAAGTAAGTGGGGTTTTTCCTAGAAATCATTAATTCTTATAGATTATTCCTAGAAATGATTGAAATTCTCCATGGAAACTAAAATTTAGGAGAAAATTCTAGTAAAGTAATGAACTTGATGATAATATATATCAAGAAAACTCTAAGATAGTCTTGAGGCCATGGGAGTGAGTTAAAGGTGCTAGAATTGATTCTTTTGCATTATTCTTTACTGTAAATTGACTATTATATAATATATAATATATAATATATAGAGTGCAAAGGACCAAGCTTTGAATAGTTCTATAAGAGGGGAAGGAGCACTTTATTAACTTTCTTCCCCTTCCTAACATGAGGTAGGTAATGGGTTGTTTGACATGTCAGATAGACTCTAAATAGATAATAATAGTTGTTGTTGATGAGATAGAGTCTTCTATGCACTTGTTGTTCGGTTTTGATAAAATAAAATAAATGTAATCACAAAATCATAACCCCTATGATAATTTTAAATCTTGCACTTATCCAATTTGTATGATTCATTATGATGTAAGGCTGGAGAACTATCAAAATGATACGAATGATAGCGGATATACTAATATTTGTGAGATAACTAGAAATATTTGGTGATATCCTTATGGCCATTGTTAAATTTGTTATTGCACTGACACTTTTTTAATAGTCAACATCAATAAGATCACGTGGTTGTATGAATATATCAGGGAAGTGCCAATATGACCTGCATAATATATGTCCTTTGATTGGGCGGTTCCTGTATCAGCACACTAACTGTTGATAATAAAAAAGAAATTAAATTAATTTATCTAAAGTACCATCTCAAAATATATACTTTCCAAACAAATTTGACATAGAGGCTTGATTTCTTCGACATAATTGGTTGTTATCTGATTTCTCTTATGTTGTCATGGCACTGTATCTTAACATGAACTATTATATAATATTGTTGCTCAAGTTTGTGGTTGATTTTATTATTAAATGCTATTTTTTATTTTTGAGTTGGCCAACAATATCTACTCAGTACATGTTTCTTCATACGACACCCTACTTGTATTTTCTTTATTATTTATTTAGTGCAACAATTGTTCTGCTGGCTCAAATGAACCCTTTCATAGCCTATCTATAGTTTTTCAAGATTTAGGATGAACTTCGACTTCTAGCTGGCAATGGATCTACTCTAAGTGATTATTGTCCATTGTTCGAGCATGCAGTCGTTCGATGTTGTTTTTGAAATTTAGACTTTTTATAGACATGCTTATTTATTCTTATAGATGTCCTTGAATGTGATGGCTTTCAGGTTTTAGGCAATGTAATTGACATTTGATTTCTAACTGTTTTGCACTTAGTATGTTTTGTTCTATTGAAAATATTTTGTCCATGTTATCATAAGTTGGTGTCTAAAAGTATTGGTTTGGGACATTGGTTCTTTCTCTTAAAGTGGTAAATAAATGGGTTTCACTCATGAACTATTCTTGATATTTGTATTAATAGACTTATTTTCATTACTGTAGACTTGTCTTTACTTGATTCTAAAGATTTTTCTTGGCCATCAGATTCTCAACTAAAGGTTATGTATGATCAAACTGCTATTGAACACCCAATGTTGAAAGAAAAACCCATAGTCAATTGCATACAAATTACCTGAGGGAAGATAAAAATCACAAACATACAAAGAGTTTTATGATTATAGAAAAAATATGAAAGTTCATTATACGTTACTAATTTTGAATCTTTGAGAGTCTTAAACTGAAATTTGGAAGGAAATAATATTTCACTCTCAAATATCCCTTTATAGTGGCTATTGGAAATAATGTTTATTGCAGTTTGAGGGAGGGTTTTGTAAAATTTATTAATAAATATACATTCGAAGAATTTTCCAAGTAAGTGTACATTCATTTCATATGTTATTTATTTTATATATTTAATTTTTTATCAAGTATTTTTAGTTCTTGCTAGGGAAAATTAAAGTTTATACCTGAAGGAAAAACATGAGAAGAAACATAACTTTATTTACGCTGATATTCCAATTACAACTAAGAATTGATTTCATAGATTGAATTATGATGGTATCTCATATATCATTTTCATCTATCTAATTATGTTCTACAAATAAATATAATCCTAACTATGTAGACCTTTTAACCTCGAAATGATGAAATGCGTGCGCATGATACTTCATCAAGTTGAAAATTCCTACATGTATGTCGTGTTCTAAGTCTACATTTATCACGATATGATTTGTCAGGTCATGAAGAAAACCTACATACCTACTATAGAAGTACCGACCCAAAAATGTACAAGAACGGATACGATAATAAGGAAAGAAAAAGATAAATACAAAACCAAGATTAACCTAAAACTTGATATCCGGTACAGTATATCACCAGATACAAGAGTAAAAAACTAAAATCGAAAAGAATACTCCAAACCAAGAAATACAACATCTATCACAGGAGTACACGAATAAGAGAAAAAATTATTAAATAAGGGATGAAGTAAACTCCGGCTGCCAAGACCTCACCCAACTTTGAAGTCCATAAAGTCAGCGCAATGAACTCAAAATCAGCATTGAAAACTCATACTAGGATCTGTACTAGGGAAGATTCAAAAGCATAGTATGAATACCAAAAATACTGAAGCAATTAGGTACCCAATAGGCATCAAAGGATGATTGGGTGTATAAAAGAAATAAAATTAGTAAATAAATAGCTAATGAAAGAACGTGTAACAAAAGACAAACAAATAGAGCATATCATTATGTAAAGCTAGCTAAATATTCATTAAATAGATTAATAGGTAAATTAAGATATGTATGATAACAGAAGACTAAGAAAAAATAAATGAGACATAACTTAGTCCATTCTCAACTACTAGATAAAAGTTAAATAAGGATAGGGCGGTATATCGGTAACCTCAATAATAAGAAATTAGCATGAAATAATACACGGCAAGATGGAAAGCCAATAGATATAACAAGTATCTAATAATAGAATCCATTATAAATAATATAACTAAAATCCCAACAAGCACCTACAAGTCTGAGCGACCCAAACAACTGAAGAAAAACCCATATGACTGTCAATACAATCGTAGATGAGACTCAGCAAACAACAAACAATCAATTGCCAACAGTATGTTGCAGACTTAGGATCAAAGGAGAAATACATATGTTTCTTCAATGATCTTATCTTCAGCAATGGACTCTCTTGGTCGAAGGTTCCATCAGTTGGAATTCTAAATTGATATTCGTTTTCCACCGGTGAACAAGAAAGAGTAATCTTCGCAGTAGAACCATGTAGATTAATATCATTTGA
>JBDJHY010843077.1:0-15075 GCA_039654485.1 Withania somnifera | reverse complement strand
TATATTAGGTTTTACGGTTATTTTAGTCTTTTTAATTTTTATCTTGTAACCTAACAATATAAACTACTCTTGTATTTGTCTATTGATTCATTCTAATAAGAAGACTTTAGACTTCTTCTCTATTTTAACATGGTATCAAGAGCCACGTTTTATGGATTCTTTTTTATTGATGGAAACAGTTAACATTCATCCGATCCTACGTGATTTATATGTTCCAGAATTCATATATTTTTTTATTTTTCCTCTGATTTGGTCTAGTTCGCATTTGTTTGTTTGATTGAATTTTATCGATTTAAGGGTACTCAAATATGTTATTTAGGCTATTTTGGGATTTTTGATTCATTATGGCTTACAAGGATGATTCTCTTCGGTCGATTACTGTATAGTTGGATGGTAAGAACTACACATATTGGAGTTATGTTATGAAGAACTTTTTACGTGGAAAATCAATGTGGAGTTATGTCACAGGTTTGAAGGTTAATCCTACAAATGACAAGGATACCAATTATGTTGCCTTGTTCGACACATGGAAGGCTGACAATTCAAAAATTATCATATGGATAAGAAATTATGTGATGCATTCCATTGGAATTTAGTTTGCTAAGTATGAGATGGACAAGGAGGTCTGGGATCACCTGTTTAGAATTTACACGCAGTCTAATTTTTCAGAATAATATCAGTTAGAGATGGATATTTGTACACTTCAATAGGATGATATGAGTATCCAAGAGTTCTGTTCAATTGGCTCTCACTAAGTTTGTAAAGCTATGAGAATTTGAACTGTATATCGCTCGTAGAGAAGAACATCATTTGGTACAATTTCTGATGGCCCTTAGGAATGATTTTGCGGGATTGCGTGGGATAATTTTGCATTGTTATCCTCTCCCTTCTTTTGATTTTATGGTTAACTAACTATTAGCAGAAGAGATTCTCCTTAAGTCTAAGGTCAATAAGGGGTCTGTTCCACCTGCCAATCCATCTATGTTTGCTTCCCCACATTAACCATCGTTTAGCAACTTGAATAGGCCTCCTAAGGTCTCTTAAGATGTGTGTGCTTTCTAAAAGAATAAGGGTCAATAGAAGGCTCACTGTCCATTATTTTTTAGTAAAGACAAGCAATGTCAGAAACAACTACCACCTCAGCAAACACACCCACCACATATTGCTCCATGGTCATATCGCACACCTCAGTCCAGCAATGCATTTTCATCCCTATCATTGTATCCTTATATACTTATATAGTTTGAGTAGTTCATTGCCTTACAACCTCATGCCGAGTTAGCCTCCTGTTATACATGTTTGTCTTTATCTGGTACTTCAGGTATATCCTTTCCCTTATGGATCTTAGATTCTGGTGCGTTTCTGGTGCGTCACATCATATGTATCATGTACCAATTCATTTGATTCTGTTAACTCTGGTCCATATTTTTCTATCATGATAGCCCAATTCCATTGGTAGGAATTGGCTCTATCTGCATATCTCATTTATCTCTCTAAGATGTATACCATATTCTAAGTCTTACTTTAAACCTTACATCTGTTTGTCAATTGTGTGATTCTAGTCTCTCAGTTTTGTATACCTCTAAAAATTATTGTGTACAAGAGCTTTGATCTTACAAGGTCATTGGAAAAGGCTATAGGAATGGGGAACTCTATGTTTTGGATAAGCTTAAGGTATTAGATATTGCTGCCTCCAGTGTTAATTATCATCTTTCTGCTTAAGTCGTCCGTCTTCTAATTTTTATCTTTGGCATTCTTATTTGGGTCATATTTTGACTTCTCATTTAAAGTTTTTGGTGTCTACAGGAGCTCTATGTCATTTATACAATCATAATATTTCTGATTTGGTGTCGTAGGGGAGGGCGGCCCGCAGCGAACGATGGTGGTTGTAAATTGGCTAAATTTTCAGCCTTGCTGTTTATAAAAGTATTTCTCTTTCTCCTGCACCATTTGATCTTGTGCATTCTGATGTGTGGGGATGCTCCCCGATATCCAACAAAGGGGGTTCCAAATATTATGTTTTTTTTATTGTTGATTTTACTTTTTATGCTTGGGTTTATCTAATGAAACATAGATCTGATTTTATTACCATATTTAGTAACTTTATAGAACTTGTGGAAACCTAACACTCATGTGCCATTAAACATTTTCGGTGTGATTTTTTAGGTGAGTGTACTTTAAATTAATTTTCTCAGTTACTTTCCTCTGATGGTATTATTCACCAATCCTCGTGTACAGACACTCCATAAAAAATGGTGTTGTCGAAAGGAAACATCGTCATCTTATTGAAATAGATCATTTGTTTTTATTTTCATCTGAGGTTCCTAGTGACTTTTGGGGGGAAGCGGTTTTTACCACTGCTCATGTGATCAACCGAATTCCATCTCACAAAATTCAAGTTTATCTCTCTTTGAAAATTTGTATGGTCATTCACCTGATTATTCGTCGTTGTGTGTCCTTGGTTGTACTTGCTTCGTTTTATTACCACATACTGAATGCAGTAAATTGTCCCCTCAGCTTGCTTTATATTTCTTTTTAGGTTGTGGTGTTGGTAAAAAAGGATATTGTTATTTTGATCCAATCAATCAAAAATGGTATATCTCGCATCCTGTTGTGTTTTTTGAGCATATTCCATTTTTCTCTTTTCCTTCTAGCTCTAATCACATGATACAGTTAGATCTTGTTCGTGTTGATCCTTTTGATACTAACCCTGATGAAGCTCTATCTGACACTTTGGTTCATGAGCCTCTACCTCTCATGCCCTGCTCATACAACTACCCAGATGTCAGATGAGATTTTGGATCCTCCTCTACGTTAGTCTACCCATACTCGTAAGTCCACTAAGCTTCCCGACTTTGAATAATCATCTTATTCTACCTCTTTTTATTCATTTTTTGCATCTATCATCGTATTTATGAGCCTTAATCCTATAGAAATGCAGTTTGTGGTCCCCTTTGGCAGGTTTCTATGGCTGAGGAACTTACTACTCTACACCAGACACATATATAGGGTTTAGTACCATTGCCGTCAGGAAAACACACCATTAGTTCTCATTAAAACCAAATCTGATAGATCTATTGAATGATACAAGGATTGACTTGTTACAAAACGCTACTCACAGGAGTATGGCATGGATTATGAAGAAATTTTTGCCCCTATTGCAAAAATGGCAACTATTCACACTCGAATTTTTTTTGCTTTTATGTATCGATGGAAGATATCTCAGATGGTTGTCAAGAATGCCTTCTTGAATGGTAATCTTCATGAAGAAGTTTACATGATGCCTCCTCCTAGTGTTTCTCATCGGCCAGTGAAGTTTTCAAGCTTCATAAAGCTCTTTATGGTCTCAAATAAACACCCGTGCATGGTTTAAGAAATTTTCCACATTGATCACTTTTCTTGGCTTCCTTCCTAGTCAGCATGATTCAGCACTATTTGTTAATCATACAACGGAAGGTCATATTCTATTATCCTTATATGTTGATTACATGATAATTACTGGTGATGATTATGCTAGAATTGAATCTCTGAGGTCTGAGCTGGCACGTTGCTTTGCTATGAAAGACTTGGGCATGCTACGATACTTTTTGGGAATTGAGGTTGACTATTCCTCAAAAGGCTATATTTTATCTCAATTAACGTTTATAACTGATCTATTTTACTGTGCTCGTCTCAGTGATAGTCGGATCGTTGATACTAGTCGTGAGACTAATGCAAGATATTCTCCATCAGATGGTACTCCTTTAGAGGATTTTATCCTTTATTCCTTCTTTCTTACAAATTGTTGACATGTTAACGAAAGCACACTCGACTTCGTGCTTCCATTTTTTGTCTGAAAAATTCTCAATTCTTATCGTAGTAGCAATGTGAGTTTCAGAGGGGATATTAGCATATATTAGGTTTTAGGGTTATTTTGGTCATCATTTTTATCTTTTAACCTAGGTGTATAAACTTATCTTGTGTATTTGTCTATTGATTCATTCTAATAAGAAGACTCTAGACTTCTTCTCTATTTTAACAAACACAGCCTCGTTGATTTTTCTTCACTAAATATATAGTCTTCAGAGGTAGATAAGATTTGAATTAAGAATCTATCTATCCATGAGGCCAAGGTAAGTAATTTGATCAGCTACAAAATTAGCTTCTTTATAATAGTGTTGTATCTTACTTCTTACTTCGTCTAGTAGAGTTTTTTTTTTGAATATGAATCTGAGTTGAACATTGACTGCCACTATTATTTATATATATCACCAAGAGGAAACCTAACTCCATTCTAAGATCATTATAGTCGTTATTGGTGCACTAATGATGTTCCTTGAGAAAATCTAACCATTTGGAGTTATTATTAACCAGTTCTATCAAAATAGAAGTGAAAAGTCATGATCATTTTATCATTCATGTATCTTAGGATTCCACATCTAACTGTTTCAATGGAATTTCCTTACAAAACCCTTTAGTATATAATTTCATGGTAAATGATTGGACTTGATGTTAAGTTGTTGTCTCTCTCTATCCACATTATCATAACAATCCAGCCAACTAGGCTTTATTCTAACAAAGAGGCCATATTCATGTTCACTATGAGAGTGGTGATCCAATTAAGTTGGAAGATGTTTCTGTGTTGAGGTATTGGGATATCATCATAGATATGACTACACTTCAAGCGTCACCATGTCCCTGCAAATAATAATGGTAGCACACTAAAGGGGCATTTCATGGAACGGAGGTTTAGGCTTGGCTAGTCACCATTGGAATATCTTAGCTCAAATGTTGGTTATGAGATAAGGAAGCCACAAGAAGTGCAAAAACATTTACATACTTTGTTTGGTCACTTTGACTAAGGAGATAATTTATGGTATCTCGATTGAAATTTTTGTCACAACCATATTTAAATGGTCCATAAATATCAAATGACAGGCTTTTGTCATCGGTGGGTATTGTACAATGTAGGAGTTTCAACATGAATGAGAAATAACAAGTTCTAAGAGGAATCCTGTTGTGCCATATCTTTCCAACTGATAGAGTTGGTCTTCTACTAATTTTTAATACATTGACTGGTGAATTATCCACTAGCATAAAGTAGTCCACTAAGATAGTCTTGTTTGATCTGTTCAATCACAATGCTATTAATATGACTGCCTATTTATTGCCTGGAAAAACTTTAGTGAATAAAGGAGTATTTCAGTGACCATCATTAAAGAATTCTAAAACTCTAACTTATTATCCAATAAGATGTGGTTAGAGGGCAAAACCCTGTCCTATTATCCCATCAAAAGAAAAATTGCCTTTACCAAGTTTTCACAGAATGTAGGGCTTATATTTGTATTCGATGATAATCAATATTTTCCATACATGAGTGTCACCATTAGTCCATTTTTATCCACTCGATAAGATCTTAAATGGTTGTTGGCTTTTATGACTTGGTTGAGAAATAATGTATTTGTTCTGAACCACCACTTGTTCATGGTTGAAAAAGCATTATAGAAAGAATGAATGCCTCTAAATCCAGCACCACTCTAAAAGGTGGGGTAGCAACGCCTTTTCTATTTCATTCAATGATATATCTTTTATCATTTCTCTATGTGTAAACAAGTTGGTAACGTTCCTTCTATTTGGTTAATACAAGTAAAGGAAGTTGATTAACTAAAATTGCATAAAGAGGTACCGAGGAAAGGAATTTTTTTATAAGAACTGTTGTATCTATAGTAGAAAGATTTTGTGTGCCAACTAGAAATCCAGTTGGACACATTGTCCACCAAGAGACTAAAGATAGCAATCCTCTTCCCATATATACTGCATCTAAGATATTTGAAAAGGAAAAGATGTTGATTGAAACTAGTGGTATTCTCCGACTATAGAGTTAAGTTGACATGGTTGTTACAAGTTATGTGACACCCAAACTTAGAGTGGTATTCTCCGACTATAGAGTTAAGTTGACATGGTTGTTACAAGTTATGCGACACCCAAACTTAGAATAAGAACTCCTCTACTGGAGTCGAGGTAGGGTTTCAAGATCAGGTGTTAGGGTTGAATCTCGGGATAAGAGTAGGGAGTCGAGGTCAGGCCTCGAGACTCGTGTTTAGGCTGGGTCCTAGGTCTCTATTAAGGTCTCGAGTTAGGAGTTTGGGTCAAGATTCAGGGTTAAATATGGGGTCGGTGGTTGGGGTTGGGTTTTGAGTCAAGAGGTGAGGTAAGGTCATAGGGTTGGGTCCAGGGTAGAAAGTCAAGATCAAGTTCTAAGTGTAGAGTTAAGAGTCAGAGTTAGTATTGGGTCGTGAGTCAGGGTTGGTTCCTGTGTTAGAGTTTAAGGTTGGGTCTTGAGTTTAGAGTTGTGGTTAAGTCATAAGTCAGCAGTCAAGGAAAGTCTTGGGTTAGGAGTAAAGGTTAGGTCCTGAATCAGGTGTTGAGGTCGGGTGTATGGGTCAGGTATTTGGTCGGAAGTTAGGTTTGGGTCTCTTGTTGGAAGTTAGGGTTGGGTCTAGAGAACCATTTAGGGTTTGATACCCAGTTCTAGAGTCGAGTATTGGGATAGAAATTATTATTTGAGGTTGAGATTCGTGGTCAAGGTACGAGGTCGAGTCTTTGGTCAAGACTCCAACTCATGACCTAAGCCTAACTCCTGACTTGATAACCAACTAGATTGGGACTTGCCTCGACTCCCAACCCTAACTGCTGGCTCTCGATCCTGTCTCCTGACCCGACCCGACCCTAAGTCTCAACCTTTACTCACAACATGGGAACCAACCCTAACTCTCATCTTAACTCGACCCCAACTTCAAACTCGAGACCTGACCCTTATAATAGACTTGAGATACGACTTCGACTCCCGACCCAGTACCCAATCCCAACTTCCTACCCCAACTCGTGACTCAAGTGCTGAACCAAATTCCTAGCTCTCTACCTAGAACCCAACCCTAAGACCCAATATAATGATGTTCAAGGTTATTTTTTGATTTTTAACGTATTTTACTATCTTTCCTTTTCTCGTAGTTGCTATATGTCAAAATAAGTTTGGTTTCATTGTTTATTTGGGGAAAAAATTTCGACAAGTTTTGGAGGATTCACAGTTTATGCTTAATGCTGGAAATATTTAACTTTATTAAACATTCGGAGTTCGGAGCTTCTGATAAAAAATCTGTCAATTTCATTAGCTTTAAAATATAAAATTTGATCTATGAGGATTTTCACCTTTGGTTTTAACCCTTTCATTGTGATTTTGAGTGGTTTGACAGGATAAGTTGAACGTTTAGAAGAAAAGGTTGACTTAAGTCAATATTTGAGGTTAGGGTTCTAGGATTTAAAATATACCAATTCTGTTGGATTCAAGAGGTGGTTTTTGGTCCAGAATGAGGAATTGTTTTAGTTCCTAAGGTTTTCAGAGTTGTTTTGATCTTTTTGGTTGATTTTAGTAAAACTGGATCCTTAATGGATATCCGGTCAAAGAGACCCCAAGTTCATGTATCGATAGTTCTGTTGTGTCTAGAACATCAAATTTAGTATGGCTTAGTTGCACAGGATTCCAAATGAATCTCGAGGGTCTATTCGAAACCAGTCTTAGACGTGTGAAAATTGCTATTGCTATTGATGTTTGCTATCACCAACACTCCTCCACATTCATGGAGAGATACTATAATCATAAAGGGTTGAGCTTTTGTACATCGCATTCATAGTCTTCGATGCAATCACGATGTGGGATATTTTTGGGCAACACATTTGCGAACTGGTGGATGTGTTCACGATGAGTATTGAGCCAGAAGGGTATTTTTAAAGGACCAATATCATGATTGGTCCTTTGTGATACGAAAAAACTTTACTAGTTAGGACTAAGATCGCGGTGGTCCCTCCGTGAACAAGGAGAAGGAACTGTCCACTGGGCATGTTTTAAAAATTGATTTTTCATGAACTCTTCATTCTTTTCATGAAAATACACGATTTCCACCCCAAATTTTGTAAACACTAAGAGAAAATTTCAAGGATATCAAGTGGGTAATGTTTCTTAACCTTTTTTAAATCATTTTAAATCAACTTTAACATGATTTTTTCTTCAAATTTGATAGGTTTTAAGACTAAAATGGTGGTTTATGCATGAACTTAAAAAAAAGGAGATTTGGGGTTTTTGATTACAAAATTGATTGAATTTTTTCTAATACTTGATATTTAGATTCCCAAAGTGATGAGTAACTCATTTCGCAATAAAATTTTATTTTTGACTTTGTGGACCAAGGTAAAATTTTTAATAAATCCTTGAAATATAGAATTATGTGTATTGGTTGTTGTATTTTTCTAGTGTATATTGTGTTGTCACTAGACCGTGCAAATTCAGAGGCATTGCATAAGGGGAAAGCTCATGAGTGATCTTTGTCTTTCGTAATCAAGGAAAATTGATGTTCTATGGTTTTCTTAAAAAGTGTTTATGTATTTTTACTTTTTTAATTGATTGTAATTGGAAGTAATGGAAATATTGGGATAACTGTTTGGGTGAAATGATAAGGATTCACCTTGTTAATAGTTTAAGCATGCACGACCGAAAACAAAGTAAATACTGGGTAAATTATTTCCAATTATTGAATTTGGTGAATGTATGAGTTGATTATGATATGTGATGCCTTGACTTGGCTTGAATCATTTGAATAGGAATAATACTATTTTTTTAATTATGGCATATTGATATTCCATTGTGATGTTGGTGCTGGCTAGTTGAATTGAGTTGATGATTTTTACTAATTTCCGATAAGAGGCTGATATACTTGATCCTTTCTAAAAAATAGCCACTTGTTATATGAATAACTTAAGATAGTTCTGTAATTATTTACATTGACTATTGCATTATTATTGTGGAACGATATGATGAAAGACACATGTATAGACTTTGACCGGGTGCCTATATTACGGGAAATGCATATGCCAAGGCTGTGATCTGGTGCTTGTATTATTGGAAAGACATATGTTGAGGCTATAACAGGGTGTCTATATTGTTGAAACGCATATGCTGAGGCTCTGTCCAGGTGCATGATGTGAGGATTGATGTGGTTCGTTGTTGATGACTTGGGAAATACCATCTGTTCTGATTTATCTTTGGTTTTGAGACCTTTGTTGATAATTGTGGTTGTTTGCTGAAGTTGAGCTTTCGTGATACTTTGTTGCTACTACGTTATATGGAATGTTTAATCTTAGGCATATTTATATGCCTTAACGCCATTTAATTCCCATGCTTTGACTTAGATTCGAGAATAATTACGTACTTTTTTGAGTTTCTTATCATCAAATACGTATGTTAGCATTACTAACCCATGTGATTAGCCTTTTCAAGTATATTTGGAGCCTTGACGAATGTAGATCAAGTGGGAATTGAAGCCTGAATAAGCAGGGAAGAAATGCAAGAAAATTATCCCTATCACTATAGGGATCACGTCGTGATCCCCTGTTTATCCAGGCAACAATTGTCTTCAACTTGCAGGAATAGTTGGGGGCAGATTAGTCTTTTTTCTTGGGCATCTATATAAGCCTTAGGGTGATGTTTTGGGGAGGATAACAATAGTTGGGATAGAAAATATCAAGTAGAAAACATATTAAGCAACCTGGGGTTACATCTATTGTTTAATTCCTATACGTTAATGTTACATATGTTATTTTCTGAATTAAACTTAATTATTCTTTTCTAACAACCCTTGTTTTGGGATATGGATAAAACATGTGTACGAAATTGATTTGATATAAAATATAAATTATTTCTCATTATTTATTGTTCTTACTCTTTGGAATTAATGTGATATAATTTCTTGGCCACCATTAGAATAAATATATAGCTCTAAAAGTGCACTAATACAGTAATCTAACAAGTGAAATAGAGGTGTAAGGAGTGAGAATATGTTTGTTAAATCTTAAATTATAATAACGAACATGAATTTCAAATAACACATGATCTTGTACTTAGTTGACTCACTTGGTTAAATCGCGAAGTTAACGATAATGCGTTTATGTTAAATCAGCATAACACCAGTCGATTGAGGTAGTTATGGGGATTATATAAATAGTGATTAGAGGACTATCAATCCATAAGTCATAATTTAAAACTAGAATCAACAATTAGAGAAATAATATTGTTTATGGAAAACTAAAATCATATACGAATGTGTGCAATGCGATAGCCCTGGAACGTTTGCTTATATTGACAATACTTGATTGTTTCTTCCCAAATCTCATTTACATATCCATAGTTAAATATAGAATAATATAAAAATCAATTTCTTCTATTGTTAATACAATTGCATATATATTTATTTCCTTATAAGAATCATTTACAAAACTAATTCATAATTCCAAGTCCATGTGGGTTCGATATCCGGCTCGAAAGAGCAACTATTTTACATGTGAGATCACGTGTAGTTACGTGTGTGCTGGGAAGGCAAAGAGTTTTTAGCGCCGCTGCTAGGGACTTGGAAATTAGTTAGTTCTTGATTCTTGTATGATATTTTGTATTGTGTAAATATTAACGCCTTGATCTTAACTATTTTTTCTTTTTAGGCATTTTTACTATTAATTTGGCATGGAACAAAGATTTTTTAAACCTTTTTAGGAACTAGAATGGTATTTATATAATCAGTGAAGGAACGAGGCATTATTTTATCGAGTTCCATAGGTTTCACTAGATCAACCGACAGTTGTAGTGCCTGCTGAAATGGCAGCTTTGAGATCAATCCCCGAGGTGGCTATTCCAAGGGTTACAAATGCTACCTCTGCCATATAAAAACCCGCACCTGGAGGTAGATTCAAGCTAAAGCAGAATATGGTGTAGTTTTTTCACACTAAAGGGCAGTTCACTGGTCTTGCTCATAAGGATCCACAACAACACATTTTGAATTCCTCAAGATCAATAACACGTACATTCCATAAGGAGTCTCACCAGATTATGTGAGACTCATTTTATTCCCTTTCTCCTTTTTTGGTGACATAAGAAGGTGGTTAGCTGCAGAGCCACCTAACTTTAATCATTAATGGAAGGACTTAGAAAGGATGTTCTTGATTTGGTTCTTTCTATCTTGGAAAACAACACGGCTGAGGAGTGAAATCCTAAGCTTTGACAAAATCCTGGAGAAATTCTATACCAAACTTGGTAGAGGTTTAAGGCATTGCTCAGAAATTGTCCTCATCATCACCAATCCAATGAAGCATTGTTCCACACTTTTATTGAGGCCCTGGAACCTAATTCTAAAATACTTTTAGACTTTGCAGCTAGGGGACAATCCTCGGAGCTAACATATAATGAGATGTATACATTACTGAATAGGATTTCCATAGGTAATCCGGATTGGAACAGAGACATGTCAAGAGAAAATGGTAGAAAGAATACTATCGGGGTTATGGAGTTAGATGCAGTCACAAATTTTTCAGCATAAATTTCATCTCTCCAAAACACGTTTGCATAAACTTTTGGACAGCAACAACAGCAGGCTATAGTGAATGAAGTTCAATGTTAGGGTGTGAGACATAGGGGGAGGCGATCATACTTTTGATGTATGCGGGGCCAATCCTGAATCAGTTAACTTGGTAGGAAATGCACAGAGGGGCCAAGGACAACAATATCATGGTAACACATACAACGCAAGCTTGAGAAACCACCCAAATTTCTCTTGGGGTGGAATTAGAATCAACACCATCAGTAGGGCCTAGGTTATTATAGAAACCATCAGTCAAATCAACAGTAGTGACTCTAATTCAATCAGTAGAATTATGGTTGTTCACAGAATGTGCACCCCGATAACAGTACAGAAGAGATTCTTAAAAAGTTACTAGCGAGGCAGGCATGAGATAGTGAGAGACTATCAAGGCTGGAAGAAGATCTAAAAAATCAAAAAATGGATACACAACAACTAGAGTAATTAGCTGTGTCACAGAATACAAAGTCCCCAGATCTTTCAAGAAACACAGACCTCAAAACCAAAGAAAAGTAAATGTATTTACAATAAGAAGTGGACTACAGTTGTATGAGTTAGTGCCTCAAATAGCAAATCAATTACGTAAAGAAGCAGAAAGAAATAGTGACAAAGTAGACAATGGCAATGAACAAGACACTAAATCTGAGCAGCTGATGTGATACCTCCACCACCATTTCCTCAACGTTTGAAAAAATAGAAAGAAGAAGAGGGATTCTAGGAGTTCAAAGAATTACTGGGGCAAGTTTATATTAACTTTCCTTTGATTGATGTATTACATGGAATTACCAAGTATGCCAACTACGTGAAAGACATTATGGCTAACAAGGATCGTCTCACTAAGAATATTGCAGTGGCTCTTACTTAAGATTGCACATCACGCATTCAAAACAAATTGCCCATGAAGCTAAAAGATATAGGCAGTTTCACTATTTAAATTACTATTGTCTAGGGTATCAGTGTTAGACAGTTATGTGATTTTGGTGCAAGCATAAATCTCATCCCAATATGTTACTACAAGAAAATGGGTTTGGAAAATCCAAGACCCACCACTATCATTCTACGATTAGTTGATCGATATTTAGTTAAACCTCTTGGTATATTGGAGGACATGCTGGTGAAAGTGGGATCTTTGATATTTCTTATAGACTTTATTATTTTGAATTTTTAGCTAGATTCGGAAGTCCCATTTATTTTTTTCCTTTCTGTCCACAGGTCGTGCGTTGATTGATGTGGCGGCAGAGCTACTCACTATGAGGGCACATGATAAAGTAGAAGAGTTTGATGTGTAATAGGCCCTAAATCTACCTAAAATATATGAGGAGTTGTCAGCAATCATAGTGTTTGACAAAGACAATAAAGTGTTAGAACCGGTTGTTAGTGATCTGCTAGTAAGGGAAATTCCGAGTAAACAAAATAAAGGAGATAGAGAAGCTCACAAGATGATCCATATATTAAACCTTGCTAGAATTCATACAAAGAGAAGTTTGTATGAGCCTATTTAGTGGCTGCTTACGCCTCCAATAAATTCATCGCTTGAAAAATCTCTCAAGTTAGAGCTAGAAGTCTTGCCAAGCCATCTAAAGTATGCTTTCTTGGGTGAAAATGAGACGTAGCTAGTGATACTTGCTGCCGAATTATCCGAGGCATGGGTTGTTGTAGCTTTTGTAGTATTGAAGAATAGGGAGCAGGTGATTAGGTGGAAAATATCTGATATTCAAGGCATCAGCCATGCATTCTTCATGTAGAAAATTATGATAGAGGAGAATTATAAGTCATAGGTACAGCAACAACAAAGACTAAATCCACCAATGAAAGAGGTAGTGAGGAAAGAGGTGATCAAATGGTTAGATAAAGGTATTATTTTCCCTATATATAATAGTAAATAGGTGAGTACAATGTAGTGCTTCCCTAAAAAGAAGCCATGATTGTGGTGACAAATGACAAAGATGAGATGGTGTCGACTCGTACAGTCACTAGGTGGCAAATTTGCATAGACTATCCTATGCTCAATGAGGCAACCCGCAAGGATCATTATCCAATCCCCTACATGGATCAGATGTTTGAAATAATTGCTGGCCAAGATTAATTTTGCTTCTTGGATTGATACTCGAGGTATAATCAAATAGCCATCGCTCCAAAAGATCAGCAGAAGACCACTTTACATGCCCGTTTTGTACCTACGCTTTCCGGCACATACCCTTTGGGTTGTGTAATGTGCCTGCTACTTTCGAACGGTGTATGGTGGACATATTTAATTATGTGGTGGATGATTTTTTTGAGGTACTTCTGGATGATTTTTTAGTTTATGGGAGTTCTTTGATATGTGCTTTCGGAATCTAGATAAAGGCTTAGCAAGATGTGAATGAACACACTTGGTGTTGAATTGGGAGAAATTTCACTTCTTGGTGAAAGAAGGCATTATTCCTGAGCACACGGTATACAAGGTGGGTTTAGAAGTTGAAAAGGCCAAGAATGATATGATTTCATAGTTACCACACCTTGTCACAGTGAGAGAGGTGAGGAGTTTTCTTAGGCATTCTGGGTTTTATAGGAGATTCATTCGTGACTTCTCTAAGATCTGTCGGCCTTTGTGTAGACTTCTTGAAAAGGATGAAAAAGTTGAATTCTCTTATAAATGTTTGAAAGCCTTTAATCATTTGAAGAAGACTTTGACAGAGGCTCCAATTCTTGTTTCTCCTGACTAAGAGTTGCCCTTTTAATTAATGTACGATGCGAGTGATACTGTCGTGGATTCACTACTAGGTCTAATAAAGGACCTACAATATCACTAAAATGAGATGCTAGGATTGGTTTATGGATTAGACAAATTTAGGGCATACCAAATAGGAACTAAAGTAATCATGTATACCGATTATGTGGTGATTCGGTATTTGTTTAACAAGAAGGATGCAAAATCATGGTTGATTAAGTGCATCCTTTTGCTCAAGAATTTTATCTTGAGATTCACAATCGTAAAGGTTTTGAAAATTAGTTGGATGATCACCTGTCTCGGTTAGAAAATCATGAGCACATTGAGGAAAAAAGGAAAATAAGAGAAGAATTTTTGGATGAACAACTGATGCACTTATCAATACAACATCTGCAATGGTATGCTTATATAGTCAATGTATTGGTAAGTGGAGTTTTTCCACCCAGAGCCACAAGCCAACAGAAGAAATAACTGAGCCATAATTGTAGGTTTTATTTCTGGGATGAGGCATTTAGGTTCGGGACTCCACGGGCAATAATCAGTGATGGGGGGTCGCATTTTCGGGATGCTTGGTTTAAAGCGTTGCTTGCAAAATACGGCGTCTCTCATAGAATAGCAACTGCTTACCACCCGCAAATGAGTGGTCAAGTAGAAGTGTCCAACAGGGAGTTGAAGCAAATACTCCAAAAGACAATGAATGCACAGAGGAAAGACTGGACTGAATGGCTCGATGATGCATTATGGGCATATCATACCACCTACAAAACTCCTATAGGTACTTTGCCGTATAGGTTAGTTTTTGGAAAGACATTTCACTTACCGGTAGAACTTGAGCATAGAGCGCATTGGGCAGTGAAGATGCTAAACTTTGATCCTACGGCAGTAGCAGCTAAAAGATATCTTCAACTCCTTGAGTTGGATGAATTCCGC
>JBDJHY010842970.1:0-12985 GCA_039654485.1 Withania somnifera | reverse complement strand
GAACCAATTTTTCAATTCACTTTTAGAATGAGTTGTTTCACTTATTGTTGTATATACCTGCTTGAATTTTACATGTTTTGTTGTCTACATATGCTTGCAGGTGAAAACACTTAGAATCAAATTTGGATAATGGTGCAAACCAAAATCTCAACTAGAACGTGAACATGAATATCAATCTGAGGGAAGAAGAGAACATTAATATAGATTAAGTCGATGCTATTAGACTACCCTCAGTAGAACAGAATGTTGTTTTTCATATCACTAGTACTATGTTGCACATGTTGCAGATGAAAGGGTTGTTTGGTAGATAGGACCACAAAGCTATGAATGAAGATCTGACGAATCTAGTTGACATTAGTGCTCCTTTCAATATTTAAAATTATTATCCAAGATTCAATTCAGATACATCTCTTTCAACTTCTTATAACTGGAAAGGCTGTTATTTAGATGAGTGAGTTGCCAGATGGATCCATCATTTCGTGGTGTAAGCTTCAAGATGTATTCTTATAAAGATTTTTACCTCTATCTCACATGTTGCAGTTGAGAGATGCCATCACCAACTTTCTCCAAACTCCACAAGAGGCATTGCATGAAGTATGGATTTGCTTAAAGAAGCTGCTGAAAAAGTGTCCCAACCATTACTTGCCAGATGTTGTGCTCCTGCAGACTTTTTATAGAAGTTTAAATTCTCCAAGTAAGGTAGAGGCAAACATTGCTTATGGAGGATCAACTATGAATTTGAATTTTCATGTGGTTCTTGTGTGCTTTGATCACCATGCCAAGACAAATATAGCATGGCACACTCTGGAAGCTGAGGTGGCGAAGGGCGCTCCCTCCTCATCCCTGAGTGATGCCATAAGTAAAAAGGAAGAGGAAAGAGATAAGTTTATGGAAAATATATCCACACAGATTGATCTTCTTACAAAATATGTAATGGAGGCCGTAACTAAAGTTGTGCAAGATGTGGAGTGTAAAGTTGATCTATGCCAAGAAGAGGATAAATTACAGGCCATGTATGATAAAGAGGTAAAATTTCTGATGAACCAAGGGATAGAGGTTCCCACTAAGACTATCAGCGGTAAGGTGGGAATCAAGGTTGGAACAATAATAGGAACTATGGAGATAATAAATAAGAGAGATATAGAGATTATAAGGAAAGACTCAATGGGGATCCTTATATTCCACCTAATGAGAGAGTACAGATTAATGAAGTCAATGCTTCGTCAATTTCAAAAGTAAAGGACATGTTCTAAAAAGTCTTGGACAAGGTGGATTGAACTGATAAAAATGTTAAAGGGATCAAGAGTGATATGTCCCGAATGAGTCAAACACTTGCTTCCTATTCAGCAACTAAAGACTCAATTTGGTCAACTTTTAGTGCAAATGAACCCTAGGGAAAAAAGGGTTCTTCCATCTGCTACTGTAAATCCAAGAGGGGTGATACTCACTGCTTACCCATCACTACCTAAAGAGGGAAAATTCTTGCAAGAAGAAATAAGAAGGAAATTATAAATGAAGATTTACTTCAGTATGATGTTGATCCAAAGAGGATATTGGAGGTTGATGAAACTCTAGAGGTTGTGTTAACCCAACAATGGGTGAGGATAAAACAGCTACGTGGGGTATGAAAGGAAAGAATGTGGGGGAGACAAGTGTAAAATAGGGAGAGAAGGCTTCTTCTCCCAAACCTTTGCCCAAGGTGAAGCTTTTATTTCCCCAAAGGAAGAAAAAGAAAGATAAGGAACTTCTCCCAAACCTTTGTCCAAGGTGAAGCTTTTATTTCCCCAAAGGAAGAAAAAGAAAGATAAGGATGCACAGTTCCAGAATTTTATATACATGTTCAACTCTTTTTTTATCAACATTCCTTTGGTGGATGCATTGATCCAGATGCCAGGATATGCCAATTTTATAAAGGAGTTAGTCACTAAAAAGAGGAGCTTAGAGTTTGAGAATGTTGAAGTCTCCCCTTACGCAGTGCCACTATGTCTTGTACCTTTGTCATCAAGAAGAAGGATTATAGGGCGTTCACCATCCTATGTATGATTAGAGTCTATGAATTTGCCAAGGCCCTGTGTAATTTGGGGGGAAACATAAACTTGATGCCTCTTGCCTTCTTTTAGAGATTATGGCTCCATAAGCTTCAACCCACTACTATGAGATTGCTTGTGGCCGACCAATCCATCAAAAGGATGGAAGGCATTCTATATGATGTATTCGTAAGTGGGAAAGTTCATATTTCCTGCAGACTTTATGATTCTGGATTGTGACATAGACATTGATGTCATTATCATTCTTGGGAGACCATTTTTGGCCACCGAGAGGGCTTTGGTAGATATTGAGAGAGGTTAAATGATTTTCAGATTCAATGATGAAGTAGTAACCTTTAATGTATGCAAATCGATAAAGAAGTACCATGATTGGTGGGTTATGTTAGTTAATGATGTCGTTGATGAAAAGGTTGCCAGAGTTAGCGAAGTTGAGAGTTTTGGAGAGTCATTGGTTGTTGTGTTATTGGATCACAACGATGATGAAGTGATGAATTATGATGAAGTGGTTACATCTCTACATGTGTTGGCGACTTATTCAAAGAACCCAATAGAGTTGGATCTTGACCTAAAGAATTGGAAGACTCTTCCAGCCAAGACATCTACGGAGGAGCCACCTCAAATTGAGCTTGAGGCCCTTCCCACTCACCTCCAATATATGTTCTTAGGGGGCAATAGTACACTATCTTTTATTGTTGTGACAGATCTAACTGGAGGGAAAATTGAGGCTCTCATATCTATGTTGAGGAGATTTGTGAAGGCGATTAGATGGACAATGGTCAACATCATCAGCATTCCACCAGGTATTTCCATACATAAAATACTTTTGGAGCCGGACAGCAAGTCTAGTGTAGAGAATCAATGCAGATTAAATGATCCAATGTAGGAAGTGGTGAAAAAGGAAACTATCAACTGGCTAAACGTTAGAGTGGTTTTCCCTATTTCAAATAGACTGTGAGTAAGTACAGTCCAGTGTATCCCGAAGAAGGGGGTATGACAGTGGTTCTAAATGATAAGAAAGATTAGTCCCTTTGAGATCAGTTACAAGATGGAGAGTGTGCATGGATTACCAAAATTTAAATTCAAGCACAAAAAAATATCATTTTCCAATGTCCTTCATAGATCAGTTGCTTGACCGGTTAACTGGAGTGGATAGTACTGCTTTATGGATAGGTACTCTGGGTAAAATCAAATGCCATCGCGCTCTAGGACCAAATAAAACCACGTTTACTTCCCTATGGGACCTTTTCTTTCTATAGGATGTCATTTGGGCTATGCAACGCATCCTCCACTTCTTAACGGTGCATACTAGCCATTTTTATGATATGGTAGAGGACACCATAGGGCTTTTTACGGATGACTTCTCAGTTGTTGGGGACTCTTTTTAGGCATGCTAAGAGCATTTACAGATGGCACTAGAGAGATGTGTGGAGAATAATCTTGTACTTAACTGGGAAAATGTAACTTCATGGTGAAGGAGGGAATTCTTCTTGGGCACAATATCTTAGAAAAGCGAAAACAAGTAGACAAAGTAAAGATTGAGGAAATTACTAGCCTGCCACCTCCAACAACTGTCAAAGCTATGAAAAGTTTGGATTCTATCAGAGATTCATCAAAGATTTTTCTAAGGTAGCCTTGCCTTTGTGTAAGCTTCTTGAGAGGGATGCCATGTTCATGTTCAACAACAAAAGCTTGGATCCCCTCAATGCTCTGAAAGAAAAGTTGACCAACGCACTTATCATTGTGCCTCCAGATTGATCCAAGCCCTTTGAAATGATGTGTGATGCAAAGTCTTGCATTAGGGGTTGCACTTGGCCATAGAAAAGAAAAGTCCATCCGATCTATTATGCAAGAAAGACTTTAAACGCAACCTAGAAAACTACATAGTGACTGAGTAAAAGTTGCTAGTTTTTGGTTTTGAAAATTTTAGAGCTTATCTTTTAGGCACGATAGTAGTGATGCATACAGAGCATGATGCCATCTACTACTTAATGGAAAGAAAGAGGCAAAGCCAAGTCTGATAAGGTGGATCCTCCTACTTAAATAATTCAACTTTGAAGTCAAAGACAGGAAGGGATGCGAGAATCAAGTGGCAAATCATTTGTCCCACCTTGAGAAACACACAGTAGAAGGAGATACCCGAGAGATAAATGAGTTGTTCCCAGATAAAAGTGTGATGATGATTGCAGATATACTATTCCATGGTACGCGAACTTTACAAACTATATTATTTGTGGGGTGATGCCTGATGGGATCCACTTCCACTAGAGGAAGAGATCTCTACATGATGTTAAGAGGTACTATTAGGATGAACCCTATATATTTAGGGAGTGTGTGGATGGTATGATACGGCATTGTATCCCAGATAGTGAAATACAGAAAATTCTTGAAGCTTGCCATTTCTTTGCATTTAGAGGACACCATAGGGGAATCAAGACTGCTTACAAAGTACTATTGACCATCAGTCCATCATGATGAGTTGGTTAAGTCTTGTCATCAATTCCAACTCCAAGCAGGTATAACAAAGAGGCATGATATGCCCATGAAGATGATATTAGAAATTGAGTTGTTTGATAGCTAGGTATTGACTTCATGGCCATTTATAAGTTCTTATAGGAAAAAATATATCTTGGTACCTGTGGACTATGTGTCCAAATAGGTAGAGGAAATTGCTCTATCAAATAATGAAGCAAAAAGTGTCACCCTGTTTCTCATAAGGAATATCTTCACAAGGTTTGGAACTCCTCGAGCCATAATTGGGTTCTCACTTCTGCAACCGACTATTTTCAATGTTTCTAGAAAAGTATGGAGTAAAGAACAACATAACAACACCTTACCATCCTCAGGCCAGTGATCACGTTGAGGTTTCTAATCATGGGATTAAAGAGATCCTCGACAAAATGGTGAATGTGGGTGGTGCTGACTGGGTGCAAAAGTTAGATAATGCCTATTGTCTTATTGGATGGCCTACAAGTCACCAATTAGGATGTTTCCATATCATCTTGTGTTTGGAAAAGCTTACCACCTCCAAGTGGAATAGAACATAAAGCTCTTTGGGCATTAAAATAGTTGAATATGCGTTGGATAATGCTTCCAGAGCCCGAGTTCATGATTTACATGAGTTTTAAGAGTTCTGCCTTTGGGCATATGAAATCTCGTCTCTCTACAAGGAGAGGATAAAAGATGGAATAACGCCAAAATCCTAAAAAGAAAGTTTTGAGCTGGAGATGATGTGCTATTAGTCAGCTCAAGGATGAGGTTGTTCCCTAGAAAGCTGAAATCAAGATGGACTGGGCTATTTAAAGTGGTCAAGGTCCACCCAAGTGGAGCAGTGGAATACAAATCAAAGATCGAAGGCCATTCACGGTCAACGGGCACCACCTTAAGTAATATTTTACAAAAAAATCAAAGTGTGACCTTGATCGAGGTGGTATACTTCGACGAGGCTTGAAAAGAAGCTGAGTATCATGTCGTGCCACGATGATAACTAATGTGCTTCTTGGGAGGCAACCCAAGTGGTTTGTGTTTCTACTTATTTTATTTAGTTTTCTTTTCATTAGTGTGTAACTTCTTAATAGTGTGTCGAGTGTGCAGGAAAACTAGAGTGGAAAAGAGAAGCTGTCATTTTTGTGATGCATGTGCAAAATTTATGATCCGTGTGAAACATAGTCTGCAGCATTGCGGATTGTCTAAATAGAACCTTATAATTTGCATCCAAAGTGGGAGACTGACTAGAAAATTCCACGATGTGAGTGCAAAATTTGTGCTCCCCGAACATGGTACGCAGCATCATGGATTTTGTAAATGGAACCACATAATTTGTATCCATAGCGAGAGACTTTCTGAAAGTTTCATGATGCGGTGCAAAATCTGTGCTCCGCAAACTTGTTCTGCAACATTGTGGATTATATATTTAACTACGTGGATCGATCATCTTTGAATGATCAAGAAGGATGAAACCAAACAATTTCAAATGATGGTTTGAATTCTCTAACTCCTTCTATTCAGTTACCAAGCACTCAACCCTATAAAATCATCCCATAATTGCATAAATTGATCATTTTTATATGAACTTCTCCAAACTCTAGTTCTTTCTTTCAAGTTCTTGCATATTGATCAAGGTTAGAATTATCTTTTCTTTTTCTCTAAGTTGGAATAAGAAAGCTAGCCTAGGTTTAATTTCCCCACAAATTGTGTGCTTATATGTGATATTCGATCTCTTTTGTTGTACAATTATGGGGAACTTGATTAGGGACACATGTGATTATATAAAGCTAGTAGAACTAGGGATTACTTGCAGGTAGAATCCTTTTCTTGAACTGGGGCTGTGTAGGAATCATGCTGCAGAGGGATTACAATTGTTGGAATTAAAAAGGGGTAAGTATGAGTACCATATTTGATTGTTAATCGAATAATTGATTTGAATGTAAGTTGTTTTCGATAATTTATTCTGGTCGGTGTGTGTCAATATGTAGAAAAAGTTTGGTTATCCCTGTTGTGATGCATGAATGCCATAATTGTTTGTGGGCTTCTCAAAGTATGCAAAATATTGAAAACCCTGAGAAAGTAGGGCGCTAGCATATTTTGCGGTGGTACTTCTAGAATTTGTGACACATAGAACATGTTTGGGTGTCGCAAAATTTGCATTTACATCACGAAAGTTACCAATCCTTCATAGTTATCTAAAGTAGACAATCCACGATGTGCAGGATTTGTTGCTACATGACGGACCAGGTCTGCAATGTGCCAATCCTGTTTTGTGATGCCACTGGAATATTTTGATTTTTATTTTCTAATATTCATTTTCATTGTTATACAGGTATGGAACGTATAAATGACACATCCAAAAGGCCTCAAAATAAGGCAGCAGCATCACAACCACCACAATAATCGAAACATGATTCCGAGGATCAAATTCAAGAGAAGCATGAAAAGGAAAGATTTCCTACCCCAATATATCGCCAATTGAGCAAACTGAGCGTACTCTGCTAAAGAGGAAGCATAGAGAAGAAAGTGCAAGGTCCAAAGCCAATCAGGTGTTGAACAGACTGAGGGTTTCGGGGGAGAGAACAATCACCAAAGAAAAGAGGTTGTCGTTGGAAGATGTGGATGGACAGTACTCAGGGATCATGGACATAATTGCCTATCATAACTTTGGGTGGTACAGTAAGAGCCTCCCGATCTTTCTATAAATCCTACAGGAAACAGTGTTCGAAAAGAAGAGAGGTCAGAAATAACCTGTGTTGTTTGTGGACAAGTTTCGAAGGGTCCCAATGCCTTGTGACAACGGGGCCCTAAATGATGTTATTGGGTGTATAAATGAGCACGAGCACTACTATGCACTTCTAAGCACCCAACACCTGGATAATAATCGGGGGTGGTTAGCTTCCCTACTCAGTGATGGAAATCTTCCATAGTTGGCCCCTGGATCAGCTGTATTGAAGGTTGATCCCAACATTGTAGCCAAGTGTTGGCTTAGTTTTGTTACGGGAAATATGAACCTTTCTATGCATGAACCCACTTTGAATCACCATAAACATTTTTGGTTGGGACAATAGTTGCTCATAGAAAAGATTAATATGGGCATGATTATCAGGCATGTAATGGCCCAAAGAGAACATCAAGGTCACACTGCCTGACCATTTCTGGTGTTGGTTACGGACTGTGCAGAAAAGCTAGGGTAAAGTCCCTTAGTACTGATGTTGAAAGGAGCAAACAGTTCACAGTGGATATCTGAAGGATCATATATGAGTCTCTACGGGCACAGGATCGTCCACGAGAAGCATCAGCAGCGGACCCAGTAGACTTAGAGGCAGATTTTATAAAGGACATCCCTACAACCATCCCCATCTCATCCACCACCACAGCAAGGCACACATGGGCCATCTATAGTCCCACCTACAGATTCTCATCCAGCTGAGTAGGCCCCAGCCTCTACTCCTACTCCTACCTCTACTGGACCGGTTTTCTCATATATAGCCATGCTACGCATCGATCAGTTGGCACACAGTGCCAATTTGAGGGTCCTGACATTCATGTAGCAGACACAGGGTAGAGGCAGCCTTGCAGCGGTCCATGTCCCCCATCATTGAGAAATAGTAGAAGTTTCACGACCTTCTCTCCACTTATGGTCGGCTGATTGATGATTTGGGAGAGCAACTACGGGTGATCAAAGAGCAGCGAGAGGCAGGTTCTAATAAGGTGGTCACTAATTTACAGGCACAGTTTCTAAGATGAGAGTCGAGCTCATGACTTTAACTTTCATGGACTATTTGTTTAGTGAGGCAACTTCACAACCACCACCAGTTGCTCAAGGTCTAGGTAAATCTTTTGATCCTACTTTTGTTACACCTGTGGACCCTGTTACTACTATTGCTGTTGTTGCCAATAAAGCTGGGGTTAAGGAGATGGATACGATATGGTGGTGATGATATTAAGGAGGAGGACTTCATGGAGTCCACAAATGTGCTGCACTTTGATAAGACTGGTGAGGCTCAAACAGTTGACCCATTTGCTAATTTGGCAGATTTAGACTCCACAAAGTAGGAGATGATTGAGCAGAGATCCCTGAAGGAGGCTTTGCGTAGGTTAGTTCGTGATATCACCCAGATTGAGAGCATCAGAGCCAGAGCTACCCCAAAGTATGAAACTCGGGATTAGATCTCGCTAGGAGGCCCTTTCTACTCTTTTATTTTATTTTATCTTTGATGTTTTTTTCTCCTTTAGCATTGAGGACAATGCCTAGTTTTTTATGTAGATGAGGGTTTCTTGGATTTTTAGGTGATATTTGTGTATTATCTGTTATTTTGATATTTGGTCTGTACTAAAGATATCTCAGTTATGGGATGGATGATTTGGTGCATTTGTGTTAGTTTATAGTTAGTTATTTTATTATCTTTGATTATTGCATTCATTAGTTGTCAATTCTTTTTTTAGTTTGTAATAAATGGTCGTATGACGGTAGTTGATAGAACACTTAGAATAAACGGACCCTAGTTTTTTTAGTATGGTGAATTTTAGTAAATCGAGAGTAGCCAACACCACATAGATTTAATTGGTACTATTATGGGTAGTATGCAGTATTATGGGTCCTACACCCAAGTTCCGGGTCATGCTTATCGCTCTGAAATGGTTGAAAAACTTGTGTTGTGATCCTAGTGTCTCGTATTTCCTGTGTTGTTCTATAAGAGAATTGTGCAATGAATGTGGTAAATTTTGTATGCTTGGTCTATAGTAAATTATTCTTGAGTAAGTGCACAAAGTGGTGAGCTATTTTGATTGGACTCTGTACTTGTGGGAAATCTGCACTTTCCTGGTTGTTTATCTCCATTTGTGAATTAGGTGAAATTGGAGAAGTGATCTTTGGCCTTTACTTGTGAGTGATTATTTTGTTCCCGTGAACCTACGCTTAGTGAGCGGAGTGATCTAGTTTGATACAGTTTGAGCATTAACCTGTTTTTGAATAGCCCAGTTGTATGCCATATCCCAATCCTTATGATACCCTTCGAACCGTAACCGACTTGAAGCACTTAGTGAATTTTTGCACCCAACTTAGGCGTTACACCTAAGTTGGGGGTGTTGCCTCGATAGGGTGATGCTTGGTAAAGCACCTAGTGAGTTTTGAGCACAATGTAGGCTTTAAACCTAAGTTGGGGGTATTGTATTGATGGGGTGAGGTTTGGAGCTGTAAAAGAGTTAGGCCGATGACTTTTCTCTTGCTTTTTATAAAAAGAAAAAAAGAAAAAAGAATAAAATGTTCTATGCAAATAGTCTTGAGCTGCTAAATAGTTGCTTGAAATTATTGGTATAGAGCGATGTGCAAGAGAAATGGAATTAAGTGGTAGAAACAAAGTTGAACAAGTAAAGTTGTAATGAAGAAAGTAAACTAAACTGAGTGTTTCAAGTTGGTAGAGTCACTTCAGAATAAAGTAATCCTACCCAAACTGCAGCCTAAGTTATAAGCCAAATGAAAGACTACCCAAACTGCAGCCTACGTTATAAGCCAAATGAAAGACCTATGTGATCTCCAATAGAACTAAATCATGAAAGTGAGATTGAACATAAGGGCAAGCCTATGTTGTATCTTCTTGTCAGAGTCATCTTTGTGAGTCTGAATGTTTACCTATATAATTCCAAATGTTGCTAAACTTGCAATGTGTGAAAAAGGGGGACTTCTTTGTTGTAAGGGCACTTTACTTGAATGCATCATGAACTCTGATTGATCTTATTTGATCTTTATGAGCACAATAATTGTTTTGGGACGCATGTAGTCAATACTTGAACCTGGTCATTCAGAACTTAAATGTTAAATTAAGGAGTTTTGCTAGAACTCATGTATGCATTTTGGTTTCTCAAATGTTGGATGCTAATGTTTCCCTGATAGTATCGGTAAAACCTTTGTGTTTATGTGGTGGTCTTGATTTTCTCGAGGAAGATCAAAAGCTTAAGTTTGGCGTATTGATAAGTTGGTAATTTTTCACTCATAGATATATGTTTTGAGATAGAATTGATGTCCTCAATGACTTTGTAATTGCATTTAATACATTTTGTGTCTGATTAAGAGCTAATGCAATCTGGACTACTAGAATGATGAACGAAGATAAAAAAAAAGTAAACACTTGAGAAAATGGAGCAAAACAATGAAATAATGCAGGAAATGTGCATCCCGGATTAGACAGATGGGCATTGCGTACCTTTTCCCTGCATCACAAAACCTACAAAGGCAACACAAAAGTTTCCAGTGAATATGGAAGTTAAGTGATAAATCTGCAACACAAAATGCAAAAAGTGCACATTGCAGATCATGTTCTCGTTCTAGAATCACAACGAAAATTGAAAAGAAAAATAACAAAGTTGGTGAGACTGACACATTCCACGCATCAGAGAACAGAAGTGTGATGTAAAATGCTAATTCTGCGCATTACAAATTGTTTCCACGTTGTGATTTATGTTGCCGAATTTTCTTCGATCAGGAATTTAAAATAATATTTGTCCAGATATCGGTCACGTATAAAAGGACTGAAACTCTTATATTTTTGGATATTAGATATTGAACGATACTTTTGAGTTTTTTTTAGCATTGTCATTCACAAGAACAAGTTAGGATTTTTTGTCTTCTACTCATTTTGATTCTTGAAACTTTGTACTTTTATTGGTGAGACTGATGTCTCTACCAAGTGTTCAAGGTAGCAATCATGGAATAATATTTATCTCTTATCTATATTCTATGAGTAGCTAATTTTCTTTGGCTTGGGATATGTTATTGAGGGTGTGAATGGATGCATGGGTCATGGCTAAATTACTAATTATAAGGATCACGTGGTGCTTAAATTTCCCTTATGGCTTTGACCATAGCATAGAGAATTGAAGAAATAGGGTTAACAACAACTTGATTTTCAATCATCTAATAACCCTTGCTAGAAATAGAAGTGGATAGTTGAAACCAAAGGTTGATTAAGAAAAAGCATAATAGATGTCTGACCATGAATTTGAACTGTTATTTATTACTTGATGTAACAATAGATAATAAAAGTAATAGCTTGGTTTACCCACATGACTAATTATCAATTAGTAATCGAAGTTTTGATCATGCTCTTGAATATTGCATATCCCTAGCCTCTTTCTTATTAAATTGTGATTAATAGTTGGATAAAATCTCTAAGTTATTTAACTTAAAATCTCATTTTACAAATCTTTACTTTACAAGCATTTTCCCCGTTTACTTTTTAGCTCAATAAATCGTAGATACAACCTTTAGTGATTCTTCTTATTAGAAGTCACTTAACTTTATGAATTCAACCCCTACCTAATAGAATAATTTATATTGGCAGCGACCGTCTGTACCTTTAAGGATGCGGTTGAGCATTATCACACATATCCCACCCTAAGAAATTATTTTTCTAAAAATAATTTTTTACCCCAAGTTTACCTCAACCACCAGCCCCTAACCCCTAAACCCCCCCCCCTTAAATTTATTTATTTTTAGGATTGAATTTTTTTTTTATCCCACCTTCCCTAATCCTCCCATCCCACCTCCTACCTCAACCCCTATTCCCACGCCCAATGCCTCCCCCCGCCCTTCCCACCCCCCTCCAAAAAAACCAAAATTTTCTTCTTTTTTTTTTTTTTTACAAAAAACCATATTTTAAAAAAAAATATATTATTCATATTATTCTTTTCTCTTACATAACCCATACTCCATACCGCGAACCCCCCTCCACACACACCCCCCCCCCCAATCACTCCATCTTACTCCCTTCAAAAACTTATATTTAAAAAAAATCTTCTTTAAAAAATTAATTTTTTTTGCTATTCACCTCTCAACCCCACCCCCTTCACCATCCCACCTACATCCACTATTCTACCTATCCCTCCACCCCTACTCCCACCTTATACCCTAAATTTTTTTTTTAATTTTTTTAAAAAAACATTTTTAAAAAAAAAAAAACTTTTTTCTCTAACCTAACCCACACTACTTACCCCGCACCCCCTCCACACACACCCCAATCACTCCATCTTACTCCCTTCAAAAAATTATATTTAAAATAAAAAATCTTCTTTAAAAATTTAATTTTTTTTTGCTATTCACCTCTCACCCCTCATCCCACCTACATCCACTATTCTACCTATCCCTCCACGCCTACTCCCACCTTATACCCTACTCTGTTCTTTCCTTCAACCATCACAATGTCTATCACTCAATTTTTATTTATTCTCGTTATTTTATATTAGATAGATAAATATTTTCTACTTACATAACGAACAAAAAAAAATTATTTTCCTAAAAAACATTTTCTCAAAGAACGTCTACCATGAAAAATATTTGCCCCCATACCAAGCGTTAAGGGTGGCAACTGGGCCGGTTTTAGTTGACCCAGTAAAACCGGCCCAAAACGATCGGACCGGACCGGCCCGGAATAAATTAAAATTTTTTTTTTTTT
>JBDJHY010842860.1:0-15078 GCA_039654485.1 Withania somnifera | reverse complement strand
GTTCAATTGAGTCCAGAACACAAACTTAGTGGGTAAAATCTATAGCTTGTTTCCATAGGGTTCCAAATGAATCCCAAGGGACCTACTAAAGAATAGTTTCATGTGTAGATTTCTATCATTAGTTTTTGGTGCAGGACATATGTCCTTTTCCTGATTGCGTAACTAACAGTCAATCGTATGGGTCCTGGAGTCCATGCATTAATCGTGTGCCAAAGCTTTGTGATCACGTAGGTATGGGTAGCTATGCATCGCGAGCACATGCCCTCAAGGTCGTGATAGAGTAAGGGAAAATGCACACTAGGTATTTTTATGCATCATGATCGTGTGACTTTAAGTTGCAATCGCGTATGGTTACCCGAAACAGTGAGCTGGGAATAAATCCCAAGGTTACAAGCTCATTCGCATTTTTCCTTGAGTATTAACTTTGAGAACTCATTTGGGATATCTTTAATGGTAGATTCCAAGGAGAATCACTTGGGTACATTTCTAAAACACTAAGACTTAAATTACACGCTAATAATTTCTCATTTTTAGAATGTATAATTAACGATTTCATGATTTAAAAATTGGGAACTTTTAGAGAATACCTTGGTATTGCATTTATCAATTTTTGGGGGTACTCTAATTTTTTTATGAAAATTCGTATTTGTGATCCTTGAAATATAGGAAACCTGTTTTCATTAAAAATTTCTAAAGATCCATTGATCCTTGATTTTTTGTTTTGGGGGTTGATTTTTTGAACCGAATTATAAAATATAAATATGGGTATCAAACTTTGTATTTTCTCATATATAGTTCATATTCGATTAGATATTATGGAGTCAAGCAACCCGGTGTGAAGGAAAGGCATCCATTTGATTCAATCTTAGTGTTTCTTAAGGCAAGTGGAGGGTTGACCCCTTTAAAAAACTTTTTAGAGTCCTTGTTATATATTAACTACTTGTAACTTGGAGTAATGGGTATTGGTTGGGGTGTCTATATGGTGTAGGTACAAATTTTCACCCGGACAGTAGAGTCGACTATGTCGGGTTTTAACCAAGGAATAAAATGGGTAATTGATTAGTAAGATTGCTATTGTTGTTGAGTAAGGACTGACATAGTCTTGTAGTGCCTAAAATAATGTCTTGTATTCTACTAGTTCCTACTTGAGATTGTTTTCATGAGAGGCTTTGGTGAAATTGTTGTATCGATATACACTGGGTTAATGCTTATACCTATGTGTGGGCTTCACATTACATTATCCTATGATAAACTTAATAGTTGCCCATGCGAGGGCTTGATGAATTATTCACTATTATTGTACCATATTAACTTATGTTTTTGGAGATTTTAATATTTTTGGATTTTAGCACTTATATTTGTACTCTTAATTAATGATGACCCACTGTACCGATATTACCAACCATAAGTTGATGTGGCAGTTTACCCAATACTTCTAGGGGAGTCCGAGGTGATTGAATTGTCTAAGTCATTTTGGTGAATGTTTTATGATTATGACCTAATACTTTTAGTGATACTGAGGTGACAGTTAGTCCACGACCTTGCTAGCCTCCATGGGTCCTAACCACTCTAATAAGTTGCGGGTAAATAGGGTAAGTTGATTATTTTTCTACTAATGAATTGTATACTCTTTATGATATAGAGAGAAAGTGCTAGAAAATGATCTTACAGATCTTTCTCATAATGTTTTATAGTTTACTGATTTTGGATGAGAATAGTTCCTAAATAGGGGTTTGAACATCTCAGAACCTATCCCATGAGTCTATCTCTTGATTGCATCAGATATACCCTTCCTATCATGATTGGAATTATACGGTAGGGACTATTATTCTTACAAGACTTGAGTAAGATATTGGTGATAGTATAGCCATACTAGAATCTAACCCATAAGTCTAACTCTTAATTATGCGGATGTACCCGTCCTACCATGATAAGACTTGCGGGACAAAGACTGAGATAGATATTAGTTTGAGTAACATTCCTATTATTACCTTGTACTATTCTAGTTAGCACCTATTTCAAGAGTTTGATTATTGGTTGTGTCGGATATACCTTTCCTAGCGTAATCAGACTTAAGAATTTTGAGTTGATGATGTTGTATAGAATCCATCTGCAATGCCATAGTAGAATGAATCGAATCTATCCCACGAATTGTGAAATGGACTTGGGAAGAGAGGCTTACCTTCGAATAGGATAGAGGTTCGATTTGATATTTAACACATTTTTTTACTTCCTTGTTTGTTGATGATTACATGTGTTGCTTAGATCGGTAAGAATTGGTAAATATTGTCCCGATGTGGACTTGGGTTCTATAATTATGGACATTTAGTTTGTTGGACCTCTATTACTTTGTCTTTAGTGATTAGACTGCTATTATTATCATTTTGTATGATTTGCACCTAGTAGTCTAGAGGATTGTTGTTGGGATGATCGGAGTATTTAGTGATTCTTCATTGCTTTATTCTAGTGTCAATCTAGGGATACTTGTTGAGTACCCGTTGTTTATTCTGGTACTCATTCCCTTATTTTCTACACTTATGTAGGTTCAGAGTCTAGAGTAGTGTGCTTATCTTTCCATCGATCAGGTTCAAGGCTTTGAGAATCAAGAGTTGAGATAGTTGTTTGTCATTCGACAGATGATCAAACTCTATTTATTTTATCTATTTGAGGATCTGAGGTATTTAAGACTATGTATATCATTCAGCAATCGCTATAAATTATTAGAGGCTTGTACACTGCGATATAAATTTTTGAGTGATTTTATAGACAAATTTTACCTCGTAACTTCTTTAATTCTTGTTGACTATTGATTTTATGCATTTAACCTTATAGGTTGTTCAGGCTTACTAGTCTAGGTTGGTTTAGGCAAGTGCCATCACGACTTGGGATTTTCGGTCTTGACATGGTAGTATAAGAGCTCTAGGTTCGATGGGGTATCACATTCGTACAAGTGAAGGTTTAGTAAAGTCTCAGAAATAAATAGAGAGACACCTGCACTTATCTTCAAGAAGCTATAGAAACTTTAGGAAACTATTCCATTTTTTCTTTCTTTCTTTTCATTTGTTACTCTATTTGTGTTTTGAGTTAAGGTTGTTTTATTACATATGAGGTGGTGGAGTTTTTTTGTTATATGCTAGGAGTTTCTTGAAAGTGTGAGACTAGCTGATTCACATGGAGTGCTATATACATCTATTTAGGTGTGCAGACAATCCAGTCACTGTTAGCGCTCATATGCATCAGATAGACTAGTTTGTTCACCTTTTATTACTTGGGATGATTTTGCATAGGCATTCTATGGTAGATACATCCCCTGGAGTGTGAGATAGCAGAGCCTTCACATATTTTAAGATTTGTCTCAGGGTGATATGATAGTGTCAGAGTATGAGGCCTAATTCTGTGTTTTGTCTAGATTTACTGATTCATTACTTAGGGATCCCACTAAGAGGATTCATCATTTTTTAAGAGGATTGTCTTATACCATCCCTATGGAATTTTTTAGATTGGCCCGTTGGGGGGTATCATTTGTTGAGATAGCTGGTACTGCCAACGAGGTCGAGCTGATTGAACATGAGGATTTTAGGTACACTAGGGGCAAGAGGTCACGTCCATCTGAACAGTCTTAAGGTTCTACATCTGAGGGTAGATGTGAATCTAGATAGAGGAGGGGTATTCACCTACCCTACTTCACTATTTATTAGTAAATCATGAAGGCTTCAGAGATAGAATTCACTAGATATGGTATCATTAGTTTGGATTAGATCCCTAGGGGTTCTTGGCAGAGGCAGTCAGGCCGTGGCATCCATTTAGGGCATGGTGATCCATCCTTATAGGTATCAGCTTCGAGGTCCTATTTTATTTTTGGAGATCTGGGTTTTTTGATGAGATAGTGTTCCCATTCCAGTGATGAGTCTCTACCTATTTCTCAGTACCCATCTAGAGCACCAGCACCTCCGATGAGAGGTCGAGGTGGGGGAGATTCTAGTAGAGGTGTTTGAGGTCTTGGAGGGGTGATAGTAATGATATGGTTCCAGTGGGTACTGGTATAAGAGATGTTCCTTCAAGTAGCGGTGGAGGTTATTGTTATGCATTCCTTGGTAGACCAAAGGTCGAGACATCAAATGCAATGATCTTATATATCATTCTATTATGTTATCAGCCAACTTTAATATTATTTGATTTGGGTTACATTTAATCATATGTCTCTACCTATTTTTTGTCTAGTTTTGATATGATGATTGAAACCTACCTTCTCCTCTCCGTGTTTCTACACCCATAGGAGATTCTTTAGTTGTGGATTAGGTGTACCAACCCTGTATTATTTCTTTAGTAAGGTATGACACTTGGGTAGACTTGATCTTTCTTGATATGCTAGACTTTGACCTTATCCTAGGTATGGATTTGCGTTTTCCTCACCATGTAGTCTTGGATTTTTATTCCAAGAAGGTCATCTTAGATTTACTAGGTATTCCTAAGATTGAGCATAAAGGTTCTAAGGGTTCTTATCCCAGCAGGGTATTTTTTTCGTCATGCCCAAATGATAATTGATAGAGGTTGTCTCTCTTATTTGACCTTTATTTGACACATTAGTGGCGGTACTCCTCTGTTGGATTTTGTACCAGCCATTTGTAAGTTCTCAAATATCTTTCCTTCTAATCTTCTAGGTGTCTCCCCTTAATAGAGACATTGATTCTGCTATTGATTTGGAGCTGGGCATTAAGCTTATTTCTAGTCCTCCATACTGTATGGTTCCTTTTATATTAAAAGAATTGAAGGAGTATCTTTAAAATTATCTTGACAAGGGGTTTATTAGACCAAGTGTATCTCCATAGGGTGCTCTTGTTTTGTTTGTAAAGAAGAGGGAAAGATCTATGAGGATGTGCATTGATTATAGAAAGTTTAACTGGATTACTATCAAGAAAGAGTACCCACTTTCTCTCTTGATGACTTATTTGATCATATGTAGGGTGCTTCAATGTCTTCAAAGATTTACTTGAGGTACAAATATTATCAGCTGATGATTAGGGCATCATATATCCCTAATACTTCTTTTTTGCACCCTCTACGGTCATCATGATCTTATGTTTATATCAATGGGGTTGACTAATGCTCCTGCGACATTCATAGAATTTACGGATAAAGTGTTTTGGATGTATTTAAACTCCTTCGTGATTGTATTTATTGATGACATATTTGTATACTTGAGGAGTGAGGCATACTCATTTAGTATTTGTGATTAGTGATCCAGCATTTGAGAGAGGAGCAGTTGTATGCCAACTTTAGTAAGTCTAAATTTTGGCTTAGCTTAGATTATTTTTAGGACATGTATTGTCCAAAGAGGGCATCATGGTCAATTCGACCAAGATTGAGATGGTTCGAAGTGGGACTAGACCTACTTCTCCGACAAATATTCGTAGCTTTATTGGGTTGGTAGGGTGTCATCATAGATTTGTTCAAGGCTTTTCATCTATTGAATATCCATTGACTCAGTTGACCCAAAAGAATATTGCATTTTAGTGGCTGAATGAGTGAGGGGAGAGTTTTCGAAGGCATAAGGCCTTATTGACTTCAGCCCTAGTGTCAACCTTTCCTATAGAGGGTAATTGTTTCACTGTTTATTGTGATACTTCCCATGTTAGTTTGGGTGGTGTGCCGATTCAAAAGGAAAAAGTTATCATATATGCTTCAAAATAGCCTAAGATGGTTGATCATGAGATGTAGTTGTGGTATTTATGTTGAATTTATAGCGTCACTATTTATATGGGCTTCATTATGAGGTGTTCACTGTCCATAGGAATATTCATTATATCTTCAGGTGGAGTGATCTAAACTTGAGGTAACGGTGGTGGATTGAGTTGCTAAAGGATTATGACATGACTATTTTTTACCACCCGAGGAAGGATAATATGGTAGCTGATGCTTCAAGTAGAAAATCAGATAGTATAGGTATTATTTCATTGATTCGAGTGGAGATACGACCTTTAGCCCAAGATTTTGAGAGTTCAGTAAATAATTTGGTTTGCTTACAGATTTTAGATAATGGTGGTATCCTTACTTTCCTTGAGTTTCGTTCTTCCCCCATGGAATAGATTAAGAAAAAAATAGTTTGTGGATAAAAATTTGCATATCATTAGAGATAAAGTGTCGAGGGGAGAGGCTCAAGAGGCTTTTCTTGACCCGGAGGGTGTTTTGAGGAGTGGTCCAGATATGTGTGCCAATGGTTTGTGATTTGACTAGTTCGATTATGCGAGAGGCATATAGTTCAAGATATTCCATCCATCTGGGTGCGTCAATGATGTATCATGATTTGAGCCAACCATACTAGTGGGGTGTCATGAAGAAGGATATCGTAGGATATATGGCTAGATGGTCGAAATATCAGAGAGTTAATTTTAAGCATCAAAGACCAGGCGGAGTATCACTGAGGATGCCCATTCCTTCATGGAAGTGGGAGAAAATTAACATAGATTTCATTGTGGGTTTGCCTATGACCTTGGTAGATATGATTCTATTTGGGTTATTTTTGATCTATTGTCTAAATCTTCCCATTTCATTCTAGTCAAGATTGATTTTACAACTAAGAAGCTAGTAGAGATTTACCTCAGTCATATTTTGCAGCTGCATGGTATCCATATTTCTATCTTTTCTGACTTAGGGTCCTAATTCACCTTACACTTCTGGAGATCCTTACAAAATTATTTGGGCAAGTATGAGCAGACATTTCAGGTTTTGGAATATATGCTGCATTCTTGAGTTATAGACTTTGAGATCTTTGGGATAAGAATTTACCATTAGTGGAGTTTTCTTATAACAACACTTATCACTCTAGTATTTAGATGTCTCCTTTTGAGGCATTGTATGGTAGGAGATGTAGGTATCCAATTGGTTGGTTTGATGCTTTTGAGGTGAGATACCTCGATATAGACCTCTTCATGATCGAACATGTTCGAGTTATTCTGAATCAACTATTGACATCCTTGAGTAGGCAGAAGAGTTATGTTGACCATTGGCTTCCACCCTTATAGTTTTTCGAGGATGATCATGTTATGCTGAAGGTGTCACCCATAAATTGTGTGATGAGCTTTAGGAAGAAACTCAAGCTTAAACCTAGATTTATTAGCCTTTTGATATTCTTGAGAGTGTTGGAGAGGTGGTTTATAAGTTGTCCCTTCCACCTAGATTATCGCTGATGCGTACTATCTTTTATGTTTTTATGCTTTGGATATACATTCCTAAGGATTCTTATATTATCCATTATGATTTTGTGACATTGGATCCGGACATGACATATGAGGAGGATCCTATAGCTATTCCACAAAGATAGGTTAAAAGGTTGAGGACTAAGGAAATGGCTTCAGTAAAAGTTTGGTGGAAGTATCGCCTGGTTTCAGTGGCTACATGGGAGATTGAGTCTGATATGTGTGCTTGCTATCCACACCTTTTTGAGGCTTCAACTATTTTTTATTTATTTATACTCGAGGATGAACATAGTTTTTAGTGGTGGATGATGTAACAACCCCGAAGGTCATTTTTGGCTTGTTCTATAAAATTATAAATTTACCCTTTCTGTGAGTTGCCCTAAGTCCCATTTGTTCTGTATATGGGGTTGAATTTGATATTGGTGCAAAAAGTTGGGATCCAAATTTTTTTAGTTTTTAGGAGCTTTTATGTTGAATAGGTGGCTTTAGACCTCATTTGGAGTTTCGAGTCTATGAACGGAATTCTCCTAGTTTAATTAGCTCCAGAATATTGAAATAGGCCTAGGAGGACCTTTTTTTTTTTCAGTTTTAGGCTTTTCGTATTGACTTTAGCTCATTAGGTGGGATAAAATTGAGTTTTAAGGCGAAAGTTTAACTTTGGTTAATATTTAATCATCAGATGCTCGTATTCAAATTTCATCGAATCCGTTGGATTCGGGAGGTCATTTTGGGTCAATAATAAGGTTCGAAATATTTTTTTGGAGTTCCTAGTGGGAAATCACATTTTAGAGTAAAGTGTTCATATTTAGTAACCTTGGCGGTATCGGGCCAAGGAGGTCTCAGATACGCATTTTGATGGCCTATTATGTCTGGAAGATCTAATTTTATGGGAAAACATATATGCTTGTTTGAAAAGGGTTCCTAATGAATCATGAGGGTCTTATGGGAGACTAGTTTCATGTGTACATTATTGTCATCAGTTGCTGGTGCAGGACACAGGTCCTCTTCGTGATCGCATGATTGATGGTACCGATCCTATGGGTCATTAAGTCCATGCATCCTTATTGCGTGACAAAGAATCGCGATGGCATAGGTATTGCTAGCCATGCATCATGATTGCATGACTTTAAGGTTATGATTGCATAAGGTATAATGGGGATTAAGTATTTTTATGCATCGCAATTACATGACTTTAAGTCACGATCACATAAGGTTACCTAAAAAAGTTACCTCGGAATAAATCCCAAATTCACGAGCTCATTCTTATTTTTCTTCCATTCTTCACTTTAAGAGCTCTTTTGGGATATCTTTGAGGGTTGATTTCAAGGTGAATCACTCGGGTAGGTTTCTAAAACACTAAGAATTTGTTACCCATTAATAATTCCTTATTTTTAGCATGTAAAATTGATGATTTCATGGTTTAAAAGTTTGGGATTTTGAGAGAAAATCATGGTATTGCATTTTCCACTTTTTGGAGTCAATTCTTACTCCAACTTCAATGAAATTTCATATTTAAGATCCTTGAAATACGAAAAACTTCTTTTCATAAAAAATTTCTAAAATATCCATTAACCCTCGATTTCCTCCTTTTGGGGTTAATTTTGGACATGAATTACAAAATATCAATATGGGTATCAAACTTCATGTTTTCTCATATATAGTTCATATTTGAATAGATATTAGGGAGTCAAGCACCTAGAGTGAAGAAAAGGCACCTTTTGATTCATTTTTCATTCTCTTTAATGCAAGTGGAGACTTGATCTTTTTCCAAAACTTTATAGATTTCGTGTTTTATATTAACATCTTGTGGTGTAACTACGAATATTCACCTAAAAATTAGAGTTGAGCATGTCTAGTGAAAACCAAGGAATAAAATGGGTAACTAATTAGTAAGATTAATATTTTTGTTGAGTAAGGACTAGGATGGTCTTGTGGTGCCAGGAATGTTATCTTATATTCCATTCATTCAAACTTAAGATAACGAACGTGAGAGGATTTGGTGAAATTATTGTGTAATTATATATTAGGTTAATGTTCCTGCTAGTGTGTGTGTTTTATTTTTCATAATCCTATGATAAACTTGATAGTTTCCCATGCAAGGGCTTGATAAATTATTTACTATTGTTGTGCCATATTACCTTATGTTTTTGTGATTTTGATATTTTTGGATTTTGGAACTCTTATTTATACTCTTGAGTGATGATGGAACCATAGCATCGATCTTACCAAACCAAGGGTTTGAGGTGATGGTTTACACCATCTTTCTAGCAAGTCTAAGGTGATGAATTGTCTAAGTCTTTCTGGTGAATCTACTATGAATAATTGCCTAATATTTTGAGTGATACTGAGGTTATAGGTTGTATGTGGACTAGCTATCCAATGGGTCCTTGCTAGTCTAACAAGTAGTGGGTGTGTACGGTAAGTTGATTGTTTTTCTGATAATGAATTGTTTATGCCTTGTGATTGAGTGGGAAGTGCTAGAAATTTGTCTTAATGATATTATTGATGATGTTGTATAGTTGGTTGGTTCTGGATGAGACTGGTTCAGATATAGGGGTCTGACATATCAAAATCTATACCATGAGTCCAACTCTCGATTGCATCGAATGTACCTTTCCTACGGCGACTGGACTTATGAGGAAGGGAATGGCATGCTTACTAGACATGAGTATATTATAGGTGATAGTCTAAATATATTAGAATCTACTCTACAAATCTAACTCTCGGTTGCATCATATGTACCCTTCCTACCACGACTAGACTTGCGGGGTAGAGAGTATGATGTATATTGACATGAGTATCATTCCTTTAATTACCTTGGCTTATTCTAGTCAGTACATATTTCACGATTCTAACTCTCGGTTGCAATGAATGTAACCTTCCTACAACAATTGAACATATGAAGTGGGAGATAACAAGGTGTTATAGACTCCATCTATGAGGAAATAACATAACTAACGGGATCTATCCTACAAACTGTGAAATGGAATCGGGAAGGGAGGCTTACCTCAAATGGGATAGGGTGTGATTTTATATTTGACATAATTTTTATTACTTCTTTGGTTGTTGGTGATTACATGTATTGGTTTGATCGGTAAGAATTCATAAATATAGTCTTAATGTTTACTTAGATTCTATAGTTATGGATATTCACTATGTTGAACTGTCTATTTTTATCAAATTTCTATCATACCTACACCCTGTATCTGTTATTTTATTATCATTATATATTTTTGTCTATGGTCTAATTTGTAGCTAGTAATCCAGAGGATTGTGGTTGGGATGATCTAACTAGTTGGTTATTCTTCATTGTTTTGTGCTAGTGCTGAATCATGGACACTTGTTGAGTCGTTGTTTATTTGATACTCACTCCCTTTATTTCTACACTTGTATAGGTTCAAAGTCCGGAGCTGTGTGATCATCTTCCTTTTGATCAGGTTCCAGATTTGAGATCCGAGAGTCGAGGTAGCTAATTGTCATCCGCAGACACCCGAACGCTGCTTATTATATGTATTTTACCCATTTGAGTATCCGAGACATTTGATACTATGTATTTCTTTCTTGTTTGTATTTCATTTACTTGAGGCTTGCACACTGTGACACTAGTTTCTTTGTGATTTTAAATACATAATTTAACCTCGTATCTTCTTTACTTCTTGTTGACTATTGATTTTCCACATTTACCATTATATTGTTCATGCTATGCCATCTCGGCTTGGGATTTTGGGTCATGACAGTAGGTGTACTTTAACACTACCTTGTGTCATAATGAATCAACCTTTTAATCAACTTTGAAAGGACATTTTATTATTATACTCCAGCCTTTTCATGACTGATCATTCATGGTAAGTCACACTAATTAAGTTCTCCCTATAGGTGTACTTGTGTCATAATACTTTTTGCAGCCTTTCCATGAGTTATTCAAGGTAAGACACACTAGTTAAGTTCACTCCGTACGTCATTGGTGTACTTTAAAAGAACCTTCTATTATAAACTTCAGCCTTTTTACGACTATTCATTTATGCTAAGATGCACTATATAAGTGTTCCCTATAGGTGTACTTTTGACATAATACTTTTCAGCCTTTTTATAATGAGTTATTCAAGGTAAGGCCCATGATTTAAGTGTGTCCTATAGGTCGTAGGTGTATGTAATGACCCAAAACCCATGTCGTGATGGGACATGTCTAAACCAACCTAGACAGGTAAGTCCATCCGATACTATAAGGGCAAATGTAGAAAATAAAGAGTCAGTGAGAAGAAAATACGGTACCATATCAAAATCCAACTAATAAACCAACTAGAAACTTATATCATTGTGTACATGCCTCTAAATACTGAGTAATACAAAGAAGAAATATACATGTCTCAAATATATCAAAATCCTCGAGTTGGATCCAATAAATAAACATAAAAAGGTTTGGGGCATTTGCTGGATGAATAAGGCAGCCACCTCAACATTCCAAGTCCCGAACCTCGGACTTGATCTAGAAAAACAGATCAAGGTATGCTGGGATTATACCTACACAGATGTAGAAAGCAAGGGAATCAGTACAATAATAAATCAACGAGTACTTAACAAGTATCCCAGGATGACTCCAAACAAATTGTTGGTGAACACCAACTACCCAGACACTCCAACCACAATCCCTCCAAACACCTTGTGGCAAATCATCATCCTGCAGTGTATAATAACAATAACAACATTAATAATAGTAATAATAATAGTAGTAGTATAAATAATAATAATAATGGAAAATACAGGGCACAGGGGAAATATCAACAATTGATTATATAATTTGAGTAATCAACGATAACTAAATCTATATCAGAATAGTATTGAATCAAATAAGGTACCACTGGGCAACAGAAAATAAATCATCAAGCATGATGTGAAACTAATCCAAACCATGTCAAGTGAAATAACTCATCCTTAGCACATTCAGAGGTAGGCCTCCCTCGTTGAGTTAGTTCACAACCTATGGGAAGATTGCACTAATTTTTTGGCATCTCAAGGACACATTATTATCTCAACTTAACAGAGAATCAATTAATCAACTAATCCATAATCATTTTTATACCTCTGTTTTAAACTCTGCATGATTGACTCTAGTATCCTTGAGAATACTCGTCACTTCGTCAACAAGGATACCCCCGAGCGGTATCTATGACTCCCCATTTCAAGAAATTAACACACAAGCACCTAGGGCACTTTGTTTGAGATTCAACCTCCGCTTGCCTTAAAAGAGAAGAAAACAATCGAGCGTGGGACTTATCTTTGTGTAGAGCCTCGGATCTATGAAATCTAATAAAATATTAACTAAGCATGATAAAATATGAACAATAGTACTCATATTTCTATTTTTGAAATTGGGTCCAAAATTTCCCCCAAAAAGTCAAAATTGAGGAAAAAGGGTGAATTTGGTTTTTTCTTCAAAAATCATGGTACTCATATTTTGGAGATATCAAATATGAAATTTCATAAAAAAATAGGATAGAAATAAATCTCAAAACTCAAAATATAAAATCAAGACTTTTCCCACAACCCTAAATTTATACTTTCAAATCAATAATTATGATGTTAAAATAAAGAAATTATCAATAAGTAATGAACAATAAATAATTAAAAAGCTTACCCATTATCTTTTCCTCGAAATATATCTTTGAAAATACTTCAAAGTAATCTCTCAAGGTCCAAAATTGAAAACTAAGGTAAATAGATCGGGTATAGGGACTTTAAGTTCTAGCTCACAGGTTCTACACTTAATACACAATCATATCACCTACATGCGCAACCGCGATGAGAAACTGTGTAAACCTACACAATCGTGAAGTACTTGTATGAGATCATCATTAAAAAAGTAGGGGCCTAAATGATTGCTAATGGCACTACACGATCGCCAAAACTTTTGCTAAAAGCAAATGCCACAAAATAATAATCTCTGAATAGATCATCAGAAGTCATTTGGAATACCTTGAATACAAACCATATCTTCTTTCCCACTAAACTTGATGTTCCAGACTCAATATAATCAGAAAAAATGAGAACCGAGGTCTCCTAAATAGAATATTCACCAATGCTAGAAAACATAAAAACATTAACTAAAATGACTAAAATTCCCTAGAACCTCTTGACTAAATTCTCTAGCTCTATCAAACCTCACTAACCACGATAACAGGTGCGCAAGAACCAGCTAGAAGGATCGAATAGAAGGATACTACCAAATGTAGAATAAAAGTAATCACACAAGAGCCTACCGGCATCCCATACCACCGGTAAGTACAACCAGCACAACATATCCTACCTGGTGCCCCATCTTATCGGTAGGCACAAACAACACAACAAAACCCACAGTGATTTCCCCCTTAAGCTCGATGAGCACACACCATACCTAAAGAAATACACAGGGGTGAAAGAAGCTAATGAAAAAATCATATCAACCTCGGGCACACACCCCCTTTCAGTGCCAGACACACACCTCTTATTAGTGTCAACAACATCACTGGACACATACCCCCTGTCAATGTCAATAACATCTCTGGACACATACCCACTGTTAGTGTCAGTAACTTCACCTAATACACATCCCCTATTAGTGTAAAAAATATCACCGGACACACACCCCTGTCAGTGTCAATATCAAAATTAGGGCGCTGCCCTTTAGTGCAAATATCCAAACAAGGGCCCACCCCTTTAGTTCCAGTAATAGTCCAAACCGTAAATATACAAAGTACCAATACAGTAGCTATAATGAACTAAATAACAATGAAATAGAAAAAATAAATGGAGTCTAGGATTGACGAAAGGCCACCAACTAAAAGGTCATCTCACCATACTCATTGCGTAATAGATAAAATGATTTCTGGGGTTAGTGGCCTCCACATGGTAGGACAAGAACCGGGAATGCAACCCTTCACCCTCTATGCCCTCTTACAGGCCCCCGAAATCTAACAATAAAAAATAGTAGAGATATAAGGATCAACCTATATAGCCCAGCCCACACTACTAGCCATATCACAAGCATAATAACATTAACCCAATCTCTAATACACAACAAAACCTAGCCTACCGAACGCCGATGAAGATCTCCAAAGTGTGTGCACGGTGTACCTAAAGATTCAAGATGGTCGATGTACCCCGAAACTATAAAACTAAGAAGTTCTGACATCAAAATATGAATAAAAAAACCCATATTGTTCTAGTAACTAAGGTTAAGGAGTGGGGCCTACTGCTCGAAAGTACAACTAAACCACCGGTGCATAACCCTCAGTTCGGGGGACTCATGGTCCCAAAATAAGCTCATGGAGAGACTTAGAACATAAGGACAATGAGTTAAAGTGAAAGGGTAAAGCCTTCTATAGAGGTCAGGGGCTACTAGGGTGGTCCTCGCTGAGCTAGCCTAGCTCCAGGGACCTCATAAGATAAAGCAGGAAGAAGGGACGCAAGAAGTCTTTAGAAGTCTAACTACGAAGGACTTGTGAACTTCGCCGAGGTGGCATCTCCACGGCGACATCTTCAAGGCAACCTCGAGGTGCTGGCGTAATTTCACCAAGGCGGCCTCACCAAGGTGACCTCGGGGCATTGGTGTAACTTCACCAAGGAGGCCTCACCTAGAAGACATCATTAAGGAAACCCCAGACCATTAGCGTAGTCTGCAATTTGTAGCAACCCAAGGGAAAACTCTGAGGGCCTCAAACGAGCATCAGGAGCCCCAATTCTAACAAACACAGAATGTATTTTGGGTAGAGAAACATATCATATATAAATAACAAGCTAAAATTCAGCGAATGTACATAACCCAATTGGGAAGTAAGGATAAGACATCCATAAACCACTCTGGGAAAAAGGATAAAACATCTGATAGCCAATCTGGGAAAAAGGG
>JBDJHY010842752.1:0-15078 GCA_039654485.1 Withania somnifera | reverse complement strand
CCACAATTTCACATAACTTGCAAATGAAACCTCCAAAACACAAACTTAAGGTCAATCTTGACTTTGTTTGGTATTCCAGAGCTGACAGAACTGTCGGAATTAAATTTCGAGCTCATCTTGAAGGAAAGTTGACTTTAGTCAACGAGTACTTAGTTAAGGCTCTAAAATAAGGAATTTGAGATATTTATCGATTGAGTCGCCAGGGATCCGAACTGTCAGTCCCAGCAAGTCATAAATGACTTGGGACAATTGTTGAAATGATCTAGAATGCAAAACGTCATGTATTTATCATATATGACCATGAGGGTCATTACACCCAGCCTATCCCTTCTACCCTGGTTCCTATCTCCTCTACCTTCGTGGCCATGGATTCCCATGCCTTGGTTCCTGCTCTAGCCCCTAACTTTTCCTTACCTAACTCTAGAGTTATGGTAACCTTCATAACCATCATCATTAGGAAACACTCTATAACCATACCCTTCGTCGTGGTATTCATATGTTGGGTTATTATACAAGTGGTCTTGGTGACATGTATTTGGAGGTGAGGTGGTAGTCATTTGTGGATGAAGTGGTTGGTATTCATACACAGGTGTTTGTTGTGTGAATCTGGATAGAAGTTGTGGTGGCCTTTGTGGTTGGTCATATGTGTGTAGAGAGGTTGGTGGTATAGGTGGATTGTCAAATAGATGTGGGGTTCCTGCTCTCGGAATTGGGTTGGCACTCATGTGAAAGTTGGTAGGTTGTTGCATGGGTGCCTTCCCCTACCGCTATTTATTCAACTCCACTAGTCGATCCGGGGAGATATAGGAGAAGTTTCTACACCTCTACCACATCCCTCGCCATGCGCAGTGTGCGATGACTCTCCTCCACTTTGGTAACTCTCCAAAACATCCATCCTAGAACTTATACTTGCTATGGCTCCAAACATTTAGCTCATCTAGTTGCTAAGAGACTTTATCTCGTGTCCAAAGCATCTATTTCTTGAATTGTTTCCAAATATTCATGTGACACCATCGAGACTTTTTTTTGTGAGGGCTCACAATTCAAGCCCGCCAAACTCACAGGTTGACCAAGAAAGACATGGGAGTTTTGGGAGTAAGATATCCTGCAAAACTAGCAAACCAGGTTAGTAGCAAAAGCCTCATGTTCAGTTGTATGTGTCGCTCAACTAACATCTTAGGCTTTGTTCCCAAAGTTGATAGCGAACTAGCTTTTCGCAGACAACTCAAGGTTTTCAAGTTCTATGGAAGAATAGATCCCAATAGACACATAATGTTTTAAGGAACAACCAGAATTGAATCAAGAAGTCGCAACAATAATGTAAATAATAAAAGCTCGAATAAAATAGTAAGAAAGAAATGACCTCTAAGAACTAACTAACAACTAAGTAGACTAATTACTAGTTGTGAACTAGCTTTCGAAAACAAGAAAGAAAACTAAGAGTGAAAATGTAAACTATAGAATTCAACCTTGAATTGAGTTGAAGGACATGGATTCCAAGTTGTTTAGAACATGTTTGAGGCTAAATTTTCTCAAGCATGACCGTTGTCTAAGTTAGTTGACCACCGTCCAAACCTCCCCACAGCCGTTTTAGGCAGTAGGAAACTTGAATTCCCAGTTTGACCGCCATCCAAGGACGAACCCACCGCCATCCAAGGGCGGACCCTCCACCATCTCAAGAGATGCACCGCTGTCCTTGGCAAATTATTTGGTGCTTAGACTGGATTGTTTTTGTGGTCCCTCTCCGTTAATGTGACCTAATACTTGTCTTAAATGGTAATTCCCACGTACTAACACCTTTTTCAACACAAAACACACCTAATATGGAAAAAACAACACCAAAATTGAAGATCTTCAATGATTAAGATATGAACCACACCAAGACCACCAAGAACACCAAATTTTTGAACCCCTCCAAATCAACCCGGAATTGAATGAAACTTGATATCTAGGGTCCTAATGACTTGGGAAATAAGATTTTCAACTTTTTAATACCAAAAGAACACTTCTACTTAAGGATGACAGATCAAACACACTTGTTTTTCATCTTCTTCACATGAAGATATGACGAACACTAAAGAACACATGCAACTTTCACAACCCAACCACCCTAAAAAACACTCCATTTTATACCAAGTTTAAAGCACGTGTTACCTTTGCAATGGGGAACAAACCCCACTAAGTTATTCATCTGAAACATGCCTGAAACTTCTATTATATGAACCCTAATTCATTACCTTCAATGTCAATAATGGTGAAGAGCCCGAAACAACCCAAATTGACTCGAAATTAAAGATACATAACTAAAAACACTAGGGGAACAAGATTATAACACTTGAAACACCAAATTCAAACAGAAACTCGAATTTCCCTCCCTTTTTTTGATTTTTTTGTTTATGAACTAAGGACTATAATTCGATGGAACGAGTTACTAGCCTAAGCTCTGATACCAAATGATACGGAGCGATATACGAGGTGCACAGAAAATAGGGAAGAAGGAAACAAAGATAAAAGATATGCGAAAACTTACAATAAACTCATAGTTTATAAACAACAAGGGACTGGTTACCTTCATTTTTCAATCAAACCAATAGGCTACGATAAATCCCTAACATGCAATTTATGAAAACCAATTTGAAGTCCACAAAATATAAACCTTTGATTGAATGTGAAAAGAAGTTACGAGTGCAACTAAGGGAATCCACCCTCAATTACTCACTACAATTATGCTAAATTGCGTCTAAAAGTTATGTTATACTAAGAACTAATATCTCAAAGGAGTTCAAATGTTTTCATCAAAGTCTATTGAAAAATACTACAAATTCTAATATTTATATCTATTACAAGTTTGCAATAATGATACTTTGGCCCCTAAAGTTCTAGAATCTTCAAAGCAATCCTCAAGGTTTAGAATCTCCAATTACCCCTCATGTTCTGGAGTATCCATATCTTGCAACTCCCAAGCTCCCCATAGGTTGAATACCTTTTGACATGACTTAAAAAGGGCTCCCCAAGCATCACTCTTCCTTATGGTAGCTTGCAATGCCTGCAACTCATTTGTCTGACTCCATATGAAAGCCTGGGACAGGTAGGTGCTATCCGTGCTTGTATCAATACCTCGATTGGACGACATGTTAGATCTAATTTGGGGATTAATTGGTTGATTTAAAAACTTTTTGAGTGTTGAGAAGTGATTCTCATAGATCAAGGAGTTTAGGAATAAAATTTGGAGTGGTTTGAGGGAGATTCAAAGTTTAAAGTTCACCTTCAATGGTGTTCTTCAAACTTTGAAGCGGTTTGAATTGGGTTTTTGATTCAGGTAAATTTTGAGTTAAAAAGTAGTGGGGTTTTTTCCTCACCTCGAAAGGAACTCTTTTTGAATAGATTTAGAGTTCGTTTGAGAGGTGTAGGAAATTTAAAATTCAAACCCTATTCTTGGTGTTCTTGTAAAGAAGGTGAAGAAAGAGGGCCTTTGACCTAAAACCCTTGATTAAAAGTTGGTGAAACTTGTTTGAGACTTGATTAATTTCTTATTTTAGGGTTAAAAAATTCCAAGAAACTTGAAATGACAAGAGATTATCAAGGCTTAAAGAGTTGGTTTTGGGCAGTCCAAAACCTTACAGACAGGATTTTGGGCAAACTATCCAAGCTTGGACGAGTTGCCCAACCATCCCGATGCTAAGGTTTCACTAAGAAAAGTGTATTTGGAGTTTTACAACACCTTTTAAAAGTTATTGGGTGAGCTTCCCCTCCCCATACGATCTTTCCTTCACAAAATAGTTTAAAATGCTTTGGACGGCTAAACTAACTTCTCTTTTGGGTGAGCTGTCCAAGAGTTGACGAGCTGCCCTCAAGCCAATTCCAATCCACCAAATTGGGAACTCATTTGAGGTAGTAGGTATCTTAGTGAACGGCCATCTAGGGCACCATTTAAATGATCTATCCACCATTGTACAAGCCGCCCACCACAATATAATACAATTGTCCCAAGTTGCAAAGGAGCTAACAAGGTTTCTTAGGGACCATTGAAGCCCTACACACTTGGAAGAGACTTCCGAGGAAGGATGAGCCACCCTCAAGTAAATATATCAGTCGTTTAAAAGTGTACAGAATGGAAATATTTAGACTCAACTACAATAATGTGATCACTAATGGGAATTCTAAATTGCTAATTAGAATCTAAGCTAAAACTATTCACTCAAAGTGAAGAATTAAAATGTGAAATATTTGTTCATCCAAAGTAAACTAAGTGAAAATAAAGACAAATAATACTCAATTACACTTTCAAAACCAATCAAAATGTGTACGCGATCATTTTTAAGTATAATTGCCCAATGATGACGGGGTCGAATTCACAGGGAGTAAATTAGCCTATGTTCACGATAGTGTAAAGATTCACTAGTTAATGCTAATTAACTTGATATAAAATGGAGGGGTTGTGTTTTAATGCTATAATTTTGGAGTTTTCAAGTGATCACAATATCGTGAGTAAGAAATTACAAGTGTGCTAAATTTATTAGGATTTGCCTACTTGGGAATGAGCATAGATACCATTAGATAGTGGCAATGGTGATACGAAATTTAGCTTAATTCTTGTACATCGGTGTTGGGTAAGTTAAGTTATAAGTGAACACCTAAAACATCTTTGTTTTATGGCTCTTAGTGTTCATGTAAATCTCTTAAATGCATGGACACACCATTACATGCAACCTTATGCTTTACGATCTAGCAACCTATCTCTAGTATGCTAATTAATCGAGAATAGCCCAACAAATGCTATTGATAAACCAACAAGCATAACTCCACCCTCGTGGCTTCTATACTTGGCTGAAAATTAACTTGGAGTTTGCAACCTCCATTTCAATACAAAATATGGATTTCACAATAGACCCAACACCTATGTATGATAATTAATCAGAAACCCATCACCCATAACCATCAACTAACACATATCATTAGCACATACTCAAGCATATTGAATTATCTACACATGATTAAATTGGAAGAGTAATTACCATTAAGAGGCACGTAATCAGACATGCTTCCAAAAGATTATGTCAAAACTTCTTCACAAGAAAATACAGAACTACTAATTTCAAAACCAACTAAGCTTGAAGAATGATTTCAATCCACAAATGTTTGCTCACTTTTCTTTTTTGTATCTTTCTCTAGAATATCGCTTTTTTTCTCTTTATTTTTTAGTTCCCTTTTTCTGAGTTTGAAAAGTCTTCTTTTATACATCCCAGAATTTTTCTATTTTTAGCTGAAATTTTCGCAATGGCGGTCTAACTGAACCACCGTCGTCCACCGTGTCACTAGTTTGCAGCCTTTATTGGCAAAATGGCAAGCCTTTTCTCTTAAGACAACGGTACTGCCTTTGTGGATGACAGTAGCCGCCGTTGATGATAGTGGTCCGCCGTTGGGGAAAACGGTCCGCCGTCTTAGCCAGTCTTTCATATGGTACTTCCTGGGTTGCATGGCAGTAGTAGAACTGAACGGTGATGCATTTTTCATCTGCCATAATGATACATTGTTATCCAAACTGTGCATTTTAGCTCCACTTTGCTTGGTTCCTCATAAATCATGTATTCACCTGAAAAATACTCCAAACTACATCAGAATTTTATGAAAAACAAGCAATTTCATGATGTTGTTAGGAGGAATGAGTGGTTTTTAGGCCACTCATCAAAGACTAAGTAGTCCTTATATATTTTAGGCTTATTACAAACTTAGCCCCTCAAGAAGGAATTTAAAATGTAGCCATATTTTAAAAAGTATCCATATTTCTCCAACAATGCTCCTTAAGCAATGTGCTTCATGGTGGCTTGAATACCATCAATTCCTTAGAGATTTATCTTCCTTCATAAAGTCTCCAAACACTATAAATCATGCCATGTGTCTCTTCAACGGCCTCCAAAAATTATTGTGCATGAACAAAGCTTGGATTTGTTGGAGGTCCCGAGCTTGACTCTTTGTAAAAGGCCTTGGTAGTATGATGGCTTCTCGGGCGTTATCATACAAGGCCGATAGTAGCGCGACATATACCTAGAGCTCCAGTGCTCTAACTAGCTAACACAAGATAATAGACTACTAAGAAAACATAAAGGTAAGGCAGAAATAACTAATACGGTAACAGAAAACAACGCAATAAGGTAAGCGTATAAGATAGCAATCAAAATTTGTTGATGCCCCATCCACCAGTAGATACAATAAGATAACTTCCTAGGAAAACAAAACAAACCTGACACCCCATCCTGCTGGTAGGCACAAATAGAACATCTATGAACACAACTTGGACGCCCCCTTAGGTCCGAAGGGCACAAACAAACGCAAAAGTATGCAATGCAAGGGGGTAGAAAAGTATAAAAGTAACAGTATAACACTGCATGCTCCCCTTCCGGTGTATAGCTTTGCAGGTCAGACACAATGTGAGACCGCATTCATATACCTCTCCTCCAACATATACCCTTCCTTCAGCATCCCTACTGAGCTGAAACTCTCCCATAGCTCCCACATGCCTAATTCATACTTGTATCCATCTATGTCTTAGACTGTTAAGGTTGCACCGCACTCGAGACCAAATCATATGTCAATGCTACAATCTCAAGACCACAGGCTGCACATCTTATATCAGAACCAACCTATAGCCAAGTGACCAGTAGCAGCACAGGTGATAGTTTGAAAATAAGCTAATAATAGTGTGAGTATCTACAAGTGGTCACAGAAAGTATACATACAAAAGTAAATCCTTATAGATTTATTTAATGAAAAGTCGAGTTTATTAGTTCATCAGGTTTTCTTACATATCGAACCAGTCTTATCTATGCTCTAGTAACCAATGCATGCTTGCAAACAAAGCTATCTCATATATAAAGCAGTTAAAACTAATTGAGACCCCTCATTAACCATATCTGAAATCCACCAAAGAAGCTCATGCAACTAAGCCCCGCATAGTTCAGGCAAAGACCCACCATCCATACCAAGACGAGCAATACCCTCTCTGGCAATACAAGTAACATAACCACAAGTCCTAGTTACCAAGGTAACACAACTCTATCATGTGCCCCACTCACAAGCAGTACAGATACAATCCAACCCCACGACAGATAATCAGCCTAGGAAGGACTAAACAATAATCCCATATCCTCACCAAGGAAACCCCAAGGGCTCATAGGCATGGTAACCTACCCATAGGATAGAGGATCAAGGATCATAGTCACAACCCAACAACAGAGAGATCACCAAGGTAGAAACTTAAAGACAACAACACTTAAAGGTAATACAATAGCCCGAAGGGCACTACCCAATCAATTACTAGGACAAGAAAGAATAAAAGGGGTAATAATCATAACTAACATAGTGCAAGGGTGATCAATCATAAGTCCCAACCCTACATGATATCAGGTAGCACTATATGTACCATACACTCATGCAGTTTGAGAAAAGGGAAACCTAGCCTACCTAAGCATCGGTGAAGATCCTTAACAAGCACATGCCACCAGCTCAAAGCTCCGAACGAGCCTGAAACCACTTAAAAATATCAAATTAGGTATCCATAGGTCACAATGCAAAGAATGATACCCATATTTCCAAGTGCAATCTGGGTAAGAAGTCGAGGCTACAAAGGGGCCCATGGGCCCCGTAGCTTGGAAAAATAAACTAACATTACCTGAGAAAAGGCTTCAGGTCAAGGAACCCGTGGTTCAAATATAATCTCAGTTGGACCTCCAAAAGGACCTTAATTGACCAGAGAAAATTATATCACCATTGAAGAAAATACAAATCAAAGTGGGAAATTACGAACCGAGAGTCGAATGCAAGGCTGGCTAAGAAGTAAAGCCAACTCTACGCACCAATGATAACCCAAAAACTAGCTGAAAGAAAAGCAATTAACAATATGACATAAATCTTGATTCATTTCTACCACGAGGGAAATTCCGTACTCCTAGGGAACTTTATTAGAGAAGGATCACCTATGATTGAGGAGGAACATGAACTACGCCACCAACAGCTATCACTATTACCTAAAATCCAATTCCCCAATAATTTACATGGTTAAGAGGAGTTTAGAGTACAAAATTAAGGGGAGAATGTCTGAAATTCGAGGTGGGTAGCTTATATACTGCCAGGTATGTTGGCTTTCACGATAGCGTAGAATAGTATTGCAATCACGATAGTGGCACTTACTAGCCACCGTAATTGCATTGGTCAAGCTCACAATTGCAAGGAATAAGGAAACAAAAAAATGCAATTGCGTGAAGAAGCTCTGTCATCAAGAAAAGGATAATGATAACCTTCGCTATCGCATGACTCCTCTTCGCGACCACGAAGAGTAAAATTGTCAAGACCCGATTTCTCGAATCATGAGGGCACCTACTATACCACCAGTAGGAGAGCCAACCCCATAGTCCAAAGCCAAAACAGAGGACTAGTATATCAAATGCGAGAAGCACAAGTTTAATAAACAGTCTAAGAATGGATAAAGCAGAGGTAATAAGAATAAAAAATGCCCAAAATCTGGTATGTGTAATACAAAGCCACTAAGTACAGAACAAGGAATCAAAAGTCTAATACAAATTATCTCTGAAAATACATGGAGATCAAAAGAAATACTGAAGAGAAGCAGGAAAAGTTAGACACCAAGCTCACCCTAAATCTCTAAAAGTCAAAGGAATCTACATGAACAAAAATCTGTAAATCGTGGTCGGGCACCTATACTCAGATCTGCACATGTGCGAGTGTAGTATGAATACAAGCTACTAAAGCAACCCATACCCAGCAGGCTTTGAGGGCCCACTAGGCACTCAATAATAATAAAAGTAGTAAATAACGAAAGACAATAAATATGGTAATGGAATCAAATAGTACATCATGGAAGCTAGCTACTCAAGTAAGAATCAAGTAACAAATCGAACATGTATCGCTAGCTAATCACTTAACAGTATCTCAGGAAATAAAGGAAAATGTAACCAGAATCCATGCAACAGTATATGTGGATAATAAAAATAATGATCAGGAGTAAAAAAAATACAAGAGGAGAATTGGACAGTTTATCAATAAACTCAAGTAAAGGATGAATGAATGAATAATAATGTAATGCACAATATCCCACATAAAATGAAGTATCAAGTAAATAATAATAACAACTAAGCAGTAATAATAATACTAAAGTAAATGATGTCAAGTCCCATAAAAAGAAGTGTAGTGTACACAGAAAACACGCTCATCCACAGGCATCCACCTACTACCAAGGGTATACTGAAGAAAATAAGTATAGAATAATAAATACACAGCATGAAGTAACCAGTGCTGCGTATGTTTCTCCACCGGTAACCATAGGTCCATCAAGCAGAATCCATGAAAGGATAGCCTAAATATTCCCGGTATATCTTTCCTCTATCCTATACCCCCTCTCTGTGTCTCCATAGCCCTGTTGCAAAATCTATGGAGGTATGTTACCACGTACGATCTCTAACATCATCATAACCTCAAATCCCAAATCATAGAGCCTCAAGGGTCTCATAGTATGGAATTTCATGCCTCAAATCAATAATATCATCAAGACATACTCGAAAAGTCATGGTGTACAATGCCACAGTATAACAGTATCACTAATATCTTTAATCGGGTATTATCAAGTCTCTACAATCAGTAGTGTGACAAGTGTTAAAAAGTTGTACTCACTGTCGTACGATGGTGGACTCAAGTTCCAGTAACTGTAATTACACCAAATAGAGTCGGTCTCAAGTCCCAGCATTTATTAGTCAAATGATATTTTCCAGTGCAAGGATGTAAAGCCTGGGCTAAAATAAGTAAAATAGTATTACCGGGTGCTCGATACAACGTCGAGTCTAAAACAATTGAAAGGTTATTACTTATGTTATTTTTATTAGAATATTCCAAATTAGTGTTGTGTATCATTAACCATCAATATCACGAAAATCAAGTTGTAGCCCCCTCGGCTCAATAATCAGGTGGTGATACTGGCCCAACCCCAATGCGCTCTTATAAGAAAGGCCCAACCTCTCGTTTCATGAATGTATAAAATATCAACAAAAATATATATAATCATGTAATCTCAACTACCTATGCCCTGCATAGGTTTCATTGGATAAATACTATGTCACAGGCACCATATAAATCTAGATGTCAAAATATACATAAACAAGGGAACAGATGAAAGCAGGGTACAAGGTCATTAAAACCACCTAGCTACCCAACCAAATGATGTTATTTAGTACAATTATTAGAATTATAGACCCATAGATAGCCCCACGGATCCTACCTATCATCCTATGATTAAGCATTGCAAGCTCCTAAATATTACTCTGACTGATACCGAACGATCTCCAAATGCTCTAAAACTTGCTTAAAAGTATTCCATATGTCAATATGAGTCTAATGGTATAATTTATGCTAAGTATATGTTAAGTTCCAGACTGGGTCTAAAATTGATCCTGTAAGGCCTGCTTATCGAAACTAAAAATAAATGTCGTCACAGGGTTCCCAACATTACTAGGAACTTGTGCTCCAAAATTGAGCATAAATCGAGTAAGGGAAGACCCTTAAACAGACCGGAGAAAATTAAGTATAAAAAGGCTAAAAGTTCGACCTTTATGAAGTTGTACGTTGAATTTGACAAAAAAATGTTACTACGATGAATAATAACCCTATAGAACAAGAAATTACCACATAACTTTGGATATAATTGAAGGAATCAAGAAACCATGACTAGGGCATGACTATCGACCTTGGATAAATGGAAGGTTAGTTGTTAATACCCAATTTTCACCCTCCCCTATTTGATAAATTTTGAGCTTTTAACTCTAAATGGGTTGATTTTACAAAATTCAGCAATTGTTGGTTCTTTAGACTTAGTCTTGAGGGGTTAATAGAAAAATATATATGTTTGTGTAATAATCTATACGTATATATATATAATTTTTTAGTAAATTTGATATTATTCTGACATTCCTAGTTTGAAACTAACAAGTGGTTATTTCTGCAAAACTAGATTACTTGTTCGAAATTGATATAAAATTCTCTAATTTATAAATTTTATGATAAAAAATACATCTACGTATTTAATATGTGCAAGTATATGTGTTTCACAAAGAATTGAGCTTGATTCATAATTAATTTTAAAAAGGTTGTTTTGCGAAGTCTAATATTTAAGCTAAAACTTATCAATTTTTATCTCTGATATTTTATTTACAAAATTGATCATATTTAAATTATTTTTAGTCTAAAAGCTCATATGTTAATTAAAAATAGTTTCATACTTATATGTTATTATACCAAACCAGTCAAAAATTAGTCTGAAGATCAACCTTACATATATTTGTGTGCTTCTTACACCCTAAAAAGGGAGCAATATCAGCTCCACGCTCTAAAACAAACACACTTCACTCATATGTACCCCTTCTCTCTCTAAAACTACAATTCCTCTCTCCCCACTCTTTCATTCTCTAACAAGACAAAGAAACCCTCTAAGACTCCTTCTTCCAGTTCAGCACCATACAACCTTAAAATTCCTCAAATTGCTTCATCAAACGACAATTCAAGCCTAGATACATCATTAACCCACCTCCATGATCTATTTCTCCCCGCTACTGTACGAATTTTATGAGTTGGCAATTTTTAGAAGCTCATGGAAACATCTCAATGGAAAGCTCAATTTTCTCTCAAAATTTCATCTATGAACGCATCATTCCCATACAAATTCGTACAAATTTGGTGCTCTCTGATTGGTTGGGTTTATACCCCTAATTCAAATTTTTAATTTTCTTAAACCTTATCTCTTTTCTGGTCTGTTGGATGTTGTTGGTTGTACTTTGGTGTTTTAGATCTTTGCACATGTCCGTTCCCCCCTCCTTCCCAACCCTAGGTTCATTTCTCTATATAAAGGACCTGATAGAGGTTAGAGAGGGATTTTTTGGGTGAGAAATCCACTAACTCTGCTCACCCTGCACTTTATTTTATAGTGCTTTATGAAATATTGCAATGACATTCATGGTCATTTATGAGAAATACACAATGTTTTGCTTTCTAGAGCATTTTAGTAGTTGTCCCAAATTATTTATGACTTGCTGGGACCAGAGTTTGGTTCCATGGCTGCTCGGTTGAGAAATATCTCAAATTTCTTATTTTAGAGCCTAAAACTAAGTACTCATTAAATAAAGTCAATTTTCCTTCAAGACGAGCTCAGAATTAAATTTTAACAGTTCTATTAGTTTCAGATTGTCAAACAAAGTCGAGATTGACCTTACGTTTATATTTTGGAATTTTTTTTTGCAATTTGTGGATTTCATATAAATTCAAGGCCTATTTTGTAGCTTGGTGGTACTTTAGTGTTTGAAGTGTTTAATCAGAATTTCAAAGCTTCCATCAAATCCAAAATAGTGATTTTAGGCTAATGGAGGTGTTGTTTCGTTTCCTGGACTTGTCATTGTATTTTTGAGGTGTTGGTGGGAATTTTATAATTTTAAGCCTAAGGATTGACTTGGTCAACATTTTTCTAAAACTACCTCAAATTCCAAATTTTGACTACATCGTTAAGTCCAGAATATTGTTTCGGGTGTGTGTACATAGTTTGTTTGTGTAAAATAGACTTCGAATGCATTTCAAGTAGTGATTTTGAGTATTTCTTCTCTTTGGTTCTGCTGTCAAAACTTGCAATTGGTGCAGGTGAGTTACTCTACATGATTTTGAAGAATAATGACGTGATCATGATGTATCAAAAATCCTTCCATGCGATTGCATGATCCCAGTATGTGATCGCGATGTGTATCAATCCCTCCTCTTAACGCGATCGCATTCATACCTCCACAAGATCGTGATGTTGTAGTGTCTCCATAGTCATTGTGATGAGCATTTTCGCAATTATGATAAATAAAGCAGGTGCTCTATTCGACCACGACCCTAGGTCATGCGATTGCAATGAAGTAATTACCTGGCAGCTTTATAAAATTCTTGCATGACCCTAAGTAAATTTATTCACCAAAACATATACATTTCCACTCTATTTCTGTGTGAAAAGTCATTCCAAACATCAATCCAAGGATGAGAAAAATCCCCAAGTATAGCCCTTCAATTTCCACGTGATTTGGGGTAAGTTTCTTCTTCGTTTTAATTCTTGAAGTTCTTAGTTTCCTCCATTAATGGCCCTAAGAGGTGAAGTTGATAAAATCATGTCATAATTCTTATATTATTGAATGATTCTTCATTCTCTGAGTATATTTTGCTGCGTAGCATGATTAATCCCCCGAATTCTAATGTTTAATTCTATAAAAATTTGCTTCTTTGACCCCTTTGTGGTCAAATTTGTCAGGGTTGTTTTGATGGCCTTTTCTCACTCAAATTGTGCTCAAGTTTGGAGCATAGAATTATGGTAGCATTGGGAACCCCATGGCAAAGTTTATTTTCAATTCTGACAAGTGGGCCTACTGGCCCATTTTAGGCCGGATTTTAGGTCCTGTCCGAAACTTAGCATAATTTAGACCGTTGGATTTGTATTGACAGATGGAATCTTATTTATTAAGTTTTAGAGCATTTAAAGTTCATTTGATATTAGTTAGAGTAATACTTATGAGTTTGCATTGCTTTATCATCGGACGACACGTTTGCTCCGTGGGGATATCTCTGAGTTTATAGCTTTATTAAGTGCACTAAATAGCATCCGTGGATTGGGTAGTTAGGTGGTTATAGTGTCCCTATACTATTATTTAATCTGTTTCCTCATTTGATAAATGTATATTTCGACATCGGGATTTATATAGTGCCCGTGACTTAGGATTTTCCCAGTAATTCCTGTTCGGGCATAGATGGTTGTTATTTTATGTATAAATACCTATTGATATGTTGTGCATGCATTACACAAGAGGTTGGTCCTTGAACTTTGATGAAAGTGCATTGGGGCTGGGCTAGTATCACCACCTGATTATTAAGCCATGAAAGCTAGAGACTGGTTTTAGTAATAATGACAGATAAGAATATAAGCAAATAAATTGCAATATTCTAATAATAATATAAGTAAATGACCTATTAATAATTTTAGATTTGGCACTGTATCGAGCACTTGGTAATATTATTTTTACTTATTTTAGCCTAGGCTTTACACCTTGGCACCGGGAATTATCATTTGACTAATTAATACTGGGACATAAGACCGACTCTATTCGGTAGTGAGTATAACTGCTGGCACTTGAGCCTGTCGTCGTATGACAGTGGATACAGCTTTTCAGAACTATCACAAACACTGGTTCAGAGGATTATTAATATAGTTCCCTTGAGGACTTTGTGATACTATGATATCCAGGTATTGAATGCCATGACTTGCCGAGTACGGCTTGATGATGTTATTAATATTAGACATTGGTTGCCAAACTATAGGACCTTTGAGGCTCTGTGATTTGGGATGTGAGATTATCATAATGCTAGATATTGTACATGGTGAGCATACCTCTATGGACCTTGCCACCTGGCTTCGGCGACATAAAGGGGGTATAGGATAGAGTAGGGATATATCAGGAACATTTACGGTAGCCTTCTATGAATTCTACCCGTTGGGCATACAGGTACTGGAGGAGAAACGTACACAGGACTGGTTACTTCACGTGAGTGTATTTACTTTTCTGTACTTGTCTTCTTTAGTGTATCCTGACTAAGATGTAAGGTGTAGGTGAGTGTGAATTCTGTGTTTAATTTATTTATTATATTATTACTTTACTGCTTAGTTATGGTAGTGTTACTTTTGAGACTCACTGCTTATATGGATTATTGTGCGTTGTATCATCTTATCAGTGTTTCCTATTTTACTTGAGGTTATCGGTATACCGTCTATGTTCTCTTCATGTGTTCGTTTAACTCTTGATTATGGTTTTTATTATTCACATATACTGTTGCAAGGATTTCGGGTACGTCTTTCTTCATTGCCTGAAGTCCTGTTGTGCTATTAGCTAGCGATATATGGTTTACTTGTTACTTGATCCCAATCTTAGCAGCTAGCTTCCATGGTGTACTATTTAATTCTATGACCATATTTATTGTCTTTTGTTATTTACTACTTTTAGTATTCTT